>CAXKVI010000008.1:295304-533793 GCA_964058755.1 Campiglossa producta
TGTCTGTTGCTTGTTTCTCTTATTCCTTGTTCTGTTAAATTTTTTTAAATATGTTGACGATATTCTCGCAATAGTAAAACGCAAAGACGTAGAATTGATACAACAAAACTTAAATAATTATCACAACAAAATAAAGTTCACTATTGAAATGGAGAATGATAACAGTATTCCTTATCTGGATGTCAGAATATTTAAAAACAAAAATAATGGAAGTCTCTCCTTTGATTGGTTTACAAAACCCCTAGCATCTGGTCGTCTTATAAATTTTCATTCTTGCCAACCAATGAAATACAAAATAAATACAGCGAAAAATCTAATAAACAAAGTATTAACCATAAGCGACCAACAGTACTGGAACAAAAACCTGCAAAAAATACAAGAAATATTAAAAAACAATAGTTTTCCGCACACCCTAATAAAAAATTTAACAGAACAAGGAATAAGAAAAACAAGCAACAGACATAACCCAACAACAATACACAGAGATAATCAAATAAAACAATATTTCGGAGTAACATACATTCCCAAACTCTCTCAAAACATCAGCAAAGCAGTAACAAAAAATAATCAAAATATAGCATTGGCTTACAAATCCAATTCTACATTAGCTAATATATTTACACGAACAAAAAGCCCTATCGACAAACTTGAACAAAGTAATATAATATATGAAGTAACATGCCAGGGTAAAAAAGATGAAAGTTGCAACAGGGTATACATCGGAACTTCGAAACGTAAACTTGGCATCAGGCTAAAAGAGCACGAGAGCGATATACATAAGAAAAGAACTGCAACTGCCTTATCACAACACATCGTGACAAGTGGCCACACAGCTGACTTAGCAAATACGAAAATAATAGACCGCAACAAATACGGGAGAGCGCGATACACATTAGAGAGTTTGAGAATATTGGAAAAAAGAGAAAATACAGTCAACAAAAAAGAGGATACACAAAATATCGCAGCAACGTACCTTTTATGTTTATAATTACAATTTTAGTATGACGATGATACCAATTGATGATGGTACTATTTTTTAGTTGTTAGATTCTAAGAAAACATATTGTGTAAGTGTTGTTTTTGTGTTTTAATGGCTACACGTATATACGTAAATTTGTTGAAAAGTGTCTTATATAGTTTTTATTGTTGTTTTTTCTTTGTTAATCTTATTGTTGTTTTTTAAATAAACAGATCACCCCTGATGATGCTAGGAAGTCTAGCGAAACGTTGGGTCGGAAAAGTGGAGTAAAATCCTTTATTTGCACTTAAAAATCAATGGTCAAAAGAGCCTAACTCCAAACTCTAAAAAAAAAAAAAAAAAAAAAATTCACTTTGTTTGTCATAAAAATAACAAAGCGTGCCTCTCACAAATTTTTGTTTGGTATTTTTTTCAATTTCAGCTAAATCAAAAATCAATTGTATAGGTACAGTGGCGTACCAATTCACTTATCTATACTGAAATAAAACTCTAGAAAAGTTGTGTCTTCACATTGGAAATTCCTTGGTAAAAATTACTGAAAGTGACGTAGGGAATGTGTCTATTTTTTTATCAATGAGGGTGGGTATCAAAGTAGGAGCAGATGAGGTACTGAGGTTAAGGAGATGGAAGGAAGGAAGTAGACTGGAATTACCAATAGAGATAGGGGCTTAACCCAAACATATGTGAAAGAAAGGAATATGACATAGGAAAGAAAGCCGAGGAAGAGAGGTATTGGACCCGAGAATAAGGTTGGCAAAAGCGAAAAAAATGTTTCGATAGAAACGTTTTTTTCTCGATCTAGCCGGATTACTGAAAAAATTCTAGCAACACTGGTGCCTTTGTTTAATGTGTGCATACGTAGGTCCACTCCCCAAATAGAAATTTAAGTAAAAATTGTATGGACGAGTTTTTTTTATTTATTTTTTTTTTATTTTCTGTTGGATATTGAACCCCGCCCTCCCACCAAAATATTTCTCTGTGTGCGCCACTGATGTACACTAACGTATCCCGGAATATCATAAATACTCGAAACTGCATTGCTGAACCAAGTTTCTTGAATTGCTATAATATCAGGTAGTTTAGGCAAATTGCTCAAAAAATCGAAGTTGGTTGAATTTACGTAACGACGAAGCGCTTCTTATATTCATGAAACAATATTTAGAACATTATAATTAATTTTAGAGAAAATCGCTATAAGATTTTAGGCATTTCAATTAATTGTTGCAAATCATGAGAAAAAATGAAAAAGGAAGTTTTTAACTATCTGGTAACACTAATTTGTACTAATCTTCATGTTGCGTCACTCTCTTCGTAAACAGCATCATCATCGTCATCAGTGAGACCGCGCAAAACTTGTTTTGCCATATTATATGAACATGGGTCCACCAAATGGTCCATATCTTGGAAAGAGATGAATCTGAAAACCGCTCCTTGTGAAAACTCTTATCAACAAATTTCATTTGTTACACATATCGTATCATTCTGGGTCACCCCTGGTCCAATATTTTATAATTCAACAAAATTGTTTAACTTTCGCTTTCATAACAACGTTCTCCTGGCAAAACAAATACAATAAAAAAAAAATTTGTGAAATCGGTCCATCCGTTCAGCCGTGATGTCGCCACCATCATTTTTATATATAAAGATTATCTGTTCAGGCGTTATGCCAACACAAAGCGAAATAGGGATAAATTTTTTTTTTATATATAGATAAAGCAAACACCTCTATGAACAAAGCGTTTGTATAATAATTTTTCTCTTGGGTTCAGATGAATCTAAAATCCACTCTTACGGACACACTCATCAGCACTTTTGCTTTGATAGCTATATTATATGAGCATATTTTTGGGTCAGCCTTGGTCCACCTAATGGTCAATATTTTGGAAACGGGTTCACAGTTGAACCTGAAAACTGTTCCTTGTAAAAACTCTCATCAACACCTTTTATTTGATACCCATATCGTAAAAACACATTCTGGGTCCACATTTTGATCAATATCTCAAGATTCCACAAATTTTTTCAACTTTTTCTTTTTGAAAAACCTTCTCCGGGCAAAAACAAATATGATAAAAAAAATTTGTGAAATCGGTCCATCCGTTCAGGTGTGATGTGATCACCAAGAGAAATGGGCATTCATTTTTATATATATAGATTTATTTAATTTTAGTTTTTTCTTCGGAGGGCAGGACTGTTCTGCCCACAGACCAACAAAAATAACAAAACCGAGTACCGAAAAATCGAAAATGCTTGCTGGGACGCAGCACTTGCGCCGGCTAGCGTACAAGTGATCGACATAAAAGAAATATGAAAAAAAGGGAAGGAAACACACAGGGTACCTCAGACGTGTTTATTTATGTAAAGCGGAAACCAGTCGGACAGCAACGTGTCGCCGCGACTTAATTGCCACAAGGGAAGGAAAAACGTTCGTATAAGGTTAGAGATAGGACCAAATATTAGGGTCCGGTTAACATTAACTTCAGATAAGGTAACTAATTTCAAGTTTATCCTTATGTTGTCACTTCGGCTATTCGCCACCTTCCTCCCACGTATGTATATGAGCAACCACATGCATAATTCAAACCAATTTTTCTTTCTATTTATGAAGTTTTGATCGAGAGTAAAATTTGAGTAAATGGATGACGATGAAACGGAAGTTATGACACAGAAATAGAAGTTGTAGCCGACTTTCAGGCGTAGGCGTTTTTCTGATATCACGGGAACAGCTCAACCGATTTGGATAAAATTTGGCATTATAGATAGTATGATTCATTCTAAGATTATATGCGAGGGTATTGCCACTTGGGACGGTTCACAGGGTTGCCACCTATCTCATTTTTTTTTTTAAATATTGAACAAGATATTATCGACGTATTCCAAATCTGTAAATCTCAAACAGGGTTGCCGCCTAGGGTTGCCACCTAACCGCATTTTATTTATTTTTATTGATATCTCGGGACCCGCTTGACCGATATGGATATAGATTGGCATTATAGATAGTATGATTCATTCTAAGATTATATGCATGGGTCTTGCCACTTGGGTCGGTTCAAAGGGTTGCCACCTATCTCATTTTTTTTTAAATATTGAGCAAGATATGCCTATATGGGTATCAAATGAAAGGTATTTTCGACCGTGTTCCAAATATGTAAATCTTAAGTAGGGTCGCCACCTAGGGTTGCACCTAACCGCATTTGATTTTTATTGATATCTCGGGAACCGCTTGACCGATGTGTATACAATTTGGCATTAAAGATAGTATGATTCATTCTATGATTATATGCGTGGGTGTGGCGACTTGGGGCGGTTCACAGGGTTGCCACCTATCTCAATTTTTTTAATATTGAGCAAGATATGCCGACCGTATTCCAAATACGAAAATCTCAAGAAGGGTTCTCACCTAGGGTTGCCACCTAACCGCATATTATTTATTTTTATTAATATCTTGGGAACCGCTTGACCGATGTGTATAAAATTTGGCATTAAAGATAGTATGATTTATTCTTTGATTATATGCGTGGGTGTGGCCACTTGGGGCAGTTCACAGGGTTGTCACCTATCCCAATTTTTTAAATATTGAGCAAGATATGCCAATTGTGATGGCTGGCTTTCTGTTTCCCTTTGCTCTTTTGACGATCCGAAGTAGTCTTAGTCTGTCACATACATTATTTTATTTTCAAGTATCTACGAATATTGCTTTCGATCGTTACCCAACCCTAGTAAAAGAAAATGGACAATGAGGGAGAGTATGAGAGGTGAGGCTGTCAAGTGAAGAGATGAAGAGCTTCTCGTTCTTTTTCGATTGGATTTTCGCAGAAACAGGTTTGAGTTCTGAATTAAGGTAATAACAAGTGCTAAGGAAAAAGTAAATCTAAAAGTTTTATAACCATCGTGTAACACGCGGATAAGCCATTAAATCGAATTAAATTTGCGAAAAGTCCTATCCATCATCACTTGATTATTTCTCTTCACGCCTAACTGGTTTTGCAGAAGTTGCTTTATTTGGTGTTTAAACCATAAGAACTCCATTTCCTTGGTCAGCCAGCAGGATTACGATAGGAGTTCGCATAATCTCGAGCGAAATCTACAAAAGAAGTTACCCAATCTACTTCGGTGACCAGAAGAAATCCTAATCAGACTTCAAAAGAAAAACTTAAACATCTACGTTTGGTCACATGTCGAATATAGTTACTTGCAAGCTCTGGCGTATGCAAATTGCTCCAGGCTGTGCTGGATACTCATTTTCCAATTCCACGTTCTACATATTTCCAAATGTAAAGTTTGTGTAAAATTTATGTAAATACATATAGGTAGACTTAAAGAAAGATATATGTAAGTCTTCTTTTAAATCCGCAAGGAGTAAAATAGTTGAAAAAAGAGAAAAAAAATAAAGCATTCCAGAAGATCTAAAATTTACATTCATAATAATTTTTCTACTTTCCAAAAGGTAATGATAATTGCTTTCAAGTCAAAATAAAATAAATTAAGCGTAGGGAAAGCCACGCGCACTAATTCATATGTATTTCATTGATCTCAAAATCTCAGACTTATTATAATTCATACGTATTAAGTATAAAAATTTCACACACCCTAGTACACGCTATACCCGGTTGCTGTTTGCGCAAACATCTATGGAGGACCTATAACCATGTAAGTTGTAATATTGTTTAAGCTATATATACATATGTTGAATTAATAAACACACAATTGTGAAAGAAAATAAAAAAATTTACGAAAGAAAAAAAATCTGTAAGGCTATTCATATGCATAGTTAATATGCATAAATCTGGCCTATACATCAGGCAAGATAGTTCAATTAGATACTACCTAAAAATCTAAAAAGTTTATAAACATGATTGAAAAGGCTTTAAGTTAAATTTAATATCACTTTTTATTGTTTTTTTTTTTTTATATTGTTGCATTGCATAATAAATATGTAGTCATGAGCATATTAATATATGTACGCATATAAAAGTACGCGCGCTTTTCTTAGCGTAAACCTGTTTTGCTAAATTTCCCTACTCTTAATTCTTAAATTAGTATTTGCTCTCTTATTAATTAAAGAAAAAGCAAAAGAAAAAAAAAGAAACAAAAAGAAAAACATTATCATAAACCAATATAATGAATGATTTCTGCTTTTAAATTCTCTTTTGTTTGTATGTATTATTCTTGAATGATAAAAACAAAGTGAAAAATAAACAAGTAAGGAAAGCTGTCTTCGGCTGTGCCGAAGGCTAAATACCTTTCATGAATAAGCGTAGCGATTTTCACTGTTTGATCCCAGTACAGCCTGTGTGAATTTAACTTCCGCTCATACCGAAATTATCGGAACTATCGATTATATGGGGGCGCTGTGTTATGTTGGTCCAATCTCATTGATTTTTAACATCGACGTTCCACATTCTAAAACAGCAATAGTTACGAAATTTCACGTTCCTACCTATATAATTACAGTAGTTATCTACCAAAATCCGTTTATCGGAACAATCGATTCTATGGGGGCTATGTGAAATATTTATCCCATCTCGATGATTTTCAACATCGATATTTCACATATAAAAATAGTGATACTTCCAAAATTGCACGTTCCTACGTGTTTAATTACAGGAGTTATAGGCCAAAATCCGTTTATCGGAATAATCGATTGTATGGGAGCTATGTGAAATATATATCCCATCTCAATGATTTTCAACATCGATATTTCCGATATAAAAATAGCAATACTTACAAAATTTCACGTTCCTTCCTCTTTAATTAAAGGAGTTATAGCCCAAAAGCCGTTTATCGGAACAATCGATTGTATGGGGGCTATGTGAAATATTTATCCCATCTCAATGATTTTCAACATCGATATTTTACATATAAAAATAGCGATGCTTCCAAAATTTCACGTTAAATTACAGGAGTTATAGCCTAAAATCAGTTTATCAGAATAATCGGTTGTACGGGAGCTATATGTAATATCGGCCCGATCTTGCTGGTTCCGACAAATGATTCCTATATTGGAAAATGGTGGCCGCATACAAAATTTCAGGCAAATATCTCAAAAACTGAGGGACTAGTTTGCGTTCAAACAGACAGACAGACAGACGGACATGGCTAAATCAACTCATCTCTTATACTTATTGATAGGTCTATCTCTTCTTCTTCTCATACTTACAAACATCGGACCAAAGTTATAATACCATTTCATGTTCATGAAAGGTATAATAAATGCTAAAGTAAACGTATAAGTCTAAGATAAATGTAATTGTTGGTTGATCTTGGTTGGGTACGGGAGAGATCATTTTAACTCTCAGTATAAAGGTAGGGAAGGGATCGAGAGGAGACAAGGAGCGAAACACCACCGTTGTCCTCCATTCACAAAATATTGTTTTATGTTTGTTTATGCATTTTTTCCCCTCATTGCTAATAGATTGCATTGATTATATCGTGATGATGCTTACCACTGCAGTCCGGTTTTATCTAAGCAATATTAGGCTGTTCGTCCGTTTTCATAGTGTTTTCATAATGTTGAGTGCAATGTATGCTAACCTTTTCGCTGTAGGTGTGGTTCCACCTTTTGGTTTTGTCCCAAATCAGTGCATGAAATGTTGTTATACATATATATATACTAGGGTGAGGTGTTAGGAGCAAGAACCCCGACAACCCGTCTGACTAAGCCTGGAAAGAGCAAGCATGCACAACCGCTCCAATCCCATCCAAAGCCCGCATGAACAAGTGTAATAAAGATATATGACTTCATTACCGTATAACAATAAATGGCGCCCAACGTGGGGCCCGAGGAAAAGAGGGTATGTGAACACCTTTTTCTTTTTTTTGGCCCAAAATATTTACTTCAGTATTTTTTTACTGGTGTCGGAATTAGTTTGGATGCGCTAGGTCGTCCATCTAACCAACTAGTATTTAAAAATGCATATTTTTGTTTTTTATAAATATCTTAATTTTTTTTAACGCTTGGAGTTAAGTTGCATACTTTCAGTGGTATCGCTTACCAGCTGTTGAGTTGAAATGTTTATAAAAATGGGTTTTACAATTTTTACTACACACATATGTACAGCATGTGAAGGAAATGCTTATTGGTAAAATAGTAAAATCCAAATTTGCTTTTGCACCAACGCTCATGATTCCATTTCGAAGTGCATAAATATGAAACTTTATTTTGAAACTCTTATTTTTTTTTTAAACCAACAATTACATTAACTCACAAGACTTAATAGAACAACCAAAGGAGGAAAGACACATCTTTTTTTTTGCTTCGATAGAACACAAAACCATATAAATTACTTTAATTGAGTCACTTATAAGAAGAACAAAATGCCGTTGCATCGTAGCGAAGAGCATTTGGCAGATCTTGTAGCCCCTGGTAACATCTGTTCCATTTATAATGATGAAACAACGAATTTTAATTTTGTAATTACACCATGTATGCACGGGTTCCACCGATCATGCCTAACAATTTGGCTTACTGACCATGACTCATGCCCCTTATGTCGAGGAACAATCGATACGCAGTCGTTGCGCAGTTTTTCAGAACAAGATTTAGCTGCTGGTATCGAAATTCCATTCTCTCAAGGTGCTGTTTCTAGAAATCCCAATCCGAATGTTGTAGGCGTAACAACGAGGGCAAGAGCTGCCGATAATAATACACATAATTCATCTAATCACGGTGAATTCCGTTCTCTTGCAAATTCGCGTAGTGGAAGAGGCAACAGGCAGAACCGAGACCAACACCGTGAACAAAACGTTGATATGCGACGAATTCAACAAATAGTGGAAGACACGACGCAGCGTTGATATGACGAGGGAAATTACGGACTTGGTGAGTCAAATGCTATCCCAGTCTCCGGAGTCGAAATCTCAATATAGGGAATCGCCAAAATGAACCTAGTAGACCGAGTAGGGACTTACAACCAACCATGCCAGACACTCATAGTGTTAATGACAGACAGATTTCTGGCGATGTGGCCACACAAAATCACAACGTTGGTAGAAATCTCAACTCATCCGCTCACAACAACAATTCTAGTAGGTCGAATGTAGAAAATGGGCGTGACCTATCCCAAGAAGCAATTTCAAAAATCATAATCAACTGGAAACTGACTTTCGATGGATCGAGATAACGTTTCAGTTGATGAATTCATATACAGGGTGAATGCATTGACGATGTCGTCTCTGCGTGGAAACTTCAATGCACTTTGTCAAAATGCTCACACTCTTTTCGAAGGAAAGGCAAAGAACTGGTATTGGAGGTACCACCACACAGTTCGAGTCCCTGACTGGATCGATTTGTGTGACGCTTTGAAAAACAATTTTAAAGATGTGCGAACGGATTATGATCTGAAAGAACGAATCCGAAACAGAAAACAGGAACACGGAGAAACGTTTGAGCAATTATTGGAAGCTGTAATGAAGTTGTGTGACAGCTTGCGTTTACCTTTGTCAGAACAGGAGTTGGTCGAAACCTTGATTCGCAACATACTGCCGGACATTCGTTTGGAGCTACTTCATTTAGATATCACCACCATTCAGAACTGAGACGTACTTGTAGGCGTCGGGAAAACTTCTTCGAAACGGTAAAAACTGGTTTTTCTAAATCAATTATGCCAAAAAAGCGCCAGCTAGCGGAAGTAGGTCACTCTACCCAGACAGAGGGTTTAGTTGAGAGTTCTCCCGATTATATTGATTCCGCAGGACTAGACGCTATAGAAAGGAAATGCTGGAATTGCGACGAGACGGGACATGGATATAAACAATGTGTGAAGCCTCGTCGTGTTTTCTGCTACGGATGTGGATTACTTGCTTTCTTTTTACCGAATTTCCCCAACTGTAATAGTTCGGAAAACAAACAAAGGGGTGTCTTCATCAACACCAGCAGGCATCCCAAGCCAACACCCAAGTAAAAAGCCCTATACAAATTTTAAAACGTTCAGACCCATGCAACAGACCAGATTTGCCTGTCCACCCAATTCGCCCCTTGCACGTGCGACTGCAAGACTATGCAGCTAGGCGTGAAAAGTTATTCCCGAAGTCACGATCGACTACCCGAGCAAGAAATTATTGGGCAAATGTTAAAGAGAAAAACGAATCTTTATCTGCCACCACCATATGTAAACCAGGTGCATCCGACCGTATGCTGCTGTAAAAATCTGTAATAAAGAGGTTTTAGGTTTGCTCGACTCCGGTGCATCGATAAGTTGTTTAGGCTCAAAGTGGGCGAGAGATGTACTAGCGAAAAACCTGAAAATGAAAAAACTTGATTCAAAGCTATGTACGGCTGATGGCACTAAACAAAAAGTAGTAGGTATCGTAACCCTTGATGTTCAGTACCAAAGCAATACCTTTGCAATCGATTTTTACATTGTACCAACTCTTAGTCAAGACGTGTATTTGGGGGTAAATTTTTGGAAAAAGTTTCAAATTGCTCCAAATATACTTAGTGAAATAAACATCCATGAAGAAGAAGGAAACACTCATGTATTATCGGCCCTTCAAAAAGAGAAGCTGGATGCGGCAGTGCGATGTTTTCCTTCATTTGAAGAAAAAGGTTTGGGTAAAACAACGCTCGTCGAATATTTTATCGATGTCGGCAACGCTAAACTGATTAAACAACGCCATTACCCGATCTCGCCAGCTGTGGAGAAGTTAATGGGCGAAGAGATTGATCGCATGATTTCTTTAGGTGTTATCGAGGAGTCAAATAGCTGTTGGTCATCCCCGGTTGTGTTGGTTAGGAAACCAGGGAAAGTGCGATTATGTCTTGATAGTCGAAAAGTTAACTCTTTGACGGTAAAGGACGCCTATCCATTTCGTCGTAGGGTATGGCACCCTACAAACGGATCCATATAAAGTTTCATCAATAAGTGACTATCCACCTCCAAAAACCGTAAAGCAGCTACGAAGATTTTTAGGAATGGCAGGCTGGTATAGGAGATTCATAGCGAATTTTGCGGCTATTACTAACCCCCTAACCGATTTGCTTAGGAAGGGACGCAAATTCGATTGGAATGAGAACGCGCAAAACGCTTTTGATTTATTAAAGCAACGCTTAACGTCAGCTCCTATACTAGCCAACCCAGACTTCACTAGACCGTTCATATTGCAATGCGATGCGAGTCAAAGCGGGGTAGGAGCAGTACTCGCACAGGAAAATGATAATGGAGAGGAGATTCCAATTGCGTATATGAGCCAAAAGCTTAATAAAGCACAGCGGAACTACTCTGTAACCGTACAAGAGTGCCTCGCTGCAGTATTGGCGGTGAAAGAGTTCCGTCCCTATATTGAAGGACAGGAGTTTAGGATTATAACAGACCACGCCAGCCTTCGGTGGCTGATGCAGCAAACAGAGCTAAGTGGTCGTTTGGCTCGTTGGGCACTGAAACTGCAGGCGTTCACTTTTACGATCGAGCATCGAAAGGGGACCGCCAATGTTGTCCCAGACGCTCTGTCCCGAGTTAATAATGCAAACGACGAGTTAAAATTGACTTGCGAAAACGTACCCAATATAGACCTGCTCTCGTCAGAATTCGACAGCATAGAGTATGCTGATTTACGAGAAAAACTTAAGCGTTAGGCCGAAAAATTCCCTGATTTTAAGGTAAACGGAAAGTATATCTATCATCGAAACGAATTCTATAGTGGTAACGAGGAGCAGCAGGAACTTGCTTGGAAGCTTCTGGTTCCAAAAGCGTTGAGAAGCCAGGTTATAAGTAATGCACATGATGTAAGCACAGCTGCTCACGGGGGAGTTTCAAAAACAGTCGAACGAGTTCGTAGATTTTTCTTCTGGCCCGGCATTTACGGTTCAGTTTTGGAATACGTAGCAAGGTGTGAAACGTGTAAAAGCACCAAACATCCCACAAAAGTGTTGAGACCTCCCATGGGTAACTTTGGTCCCATCGAAAGAATTTTCCAGAGGCTATATATCGATCTCATTGGGCCGTTTCCGCGATCCAAAGAAGGGCATATTGGTATACTAATTATATTTGACCAAATGTCTAAATTTACATTTGTATGCCCATTGAAGAAGTTCACAACTTCCCCAATTATTACATTTGTAAAGCACCATGTTTTTGATACCTTTGGCGTACCCGAATTCATTGTTACGGATAACGGAAGTCAATTTAGGTCACGAGATTTCGATAGCTTTTTGGAGAAATTCGGGGTTAAGCACTTATACACGGCCGTATATTCCCCACAGAGCAATTGCTCAGAGCGGGTCAATCGATCGATAAATGCTGCCCTACGCGCTTATATTAAAAACGACCAGCGGACATGACAGGAAAACTTTTAGGGACCTATCATGCTAAGGATATTCAAAACGCATAAACGGGAATTTTTTGTTGTCTTTCCATGCCATTATTCAGCTTTGAAAAACGATAGGTGTCCCTACATTATTCATTTGGACTGGCTTTCTGTTTCCCCTTTGCTCATTTGACGAAGCCGAAGTAGTCTTAGTCTGTCACACACATTATTTTTTTTTTTCAAGTATCTACGAATATTGTTTTCGATCGTTATCCTAGGGTTGGAAGAAAATGGACAATGAGGGAGGGTATGAAAGGTGAGGCTGTCAAGTGAAGAGATGTGGAGCTTCTCGTTCTTTTTCGATTGGATTTCCGCAGAAGCAGGTTCGAGTTCTGAAGTAAGCTAATAACAAGTGCTAAAGACTCAGACTTCAAAAGAAAAACTTAAACATCTACGTTTGGTCACATGTCGAATATAGTTACTTGTTGCAAGCTCTGGCGTATGCAAATTGCTCCAGGCTGTGCTGGATACTCATTTTCCAATTCCACGTTCTACATATTTCCAAATCTAAAGTTTGTGTACAATTTATGTAAATACCCTGCAGTCAAATTCCGAACTACTGAGCAAACATACTAGTTCATTGACTAACCATTTTGTGGCATATGCCTACCAGTTCGTTGTTGATTAGTTTTAAAAGCAGTCAATGCCAAACTACTCAGCAAACAATATAGTTCATTGACTATACATTTTGTGGTGTATTTATACTAGTTCATTGCTGATTAGCTTCAAACCAGTCAAGGCCAAACTACTCAGCAAACAATATAGTTCAATGATGAGACATTTTGTGGTGTATTCATACTAGTTCATTTCTGATCACCTTTAAACCAGTCAATGTCCAACTACTCAGCAAAGAATATAGTTCATTGACTATACATTTTGTGGTGTATTTATACTAGTTCATTGCTGATTAGCTTCAAACCAGTCAAGGCCAAACTACTCAGCAAACAATATAGTTCAATGACGATACATTTTGTGGTGTATTCATACTAGTTCATTTCTGATCACCTTTAAACCAGTCAATGTCCAACTACTCAGCAAAGAATATAGTTCATTGACTATACATTTTGTGGTGTATTTATACTAGTTCATTGCTGATTAGCTTTAAGCCAGACATTGCCAAACTACTCGGCAAACAATGTAATTCATTGACTGTACATTTTGTGGTGTATTCATACTAGTTCATTTCTGATTAGCTTTAAACCAGTCAATGCCAAACTACTCAGCAACATTATAGTTCTACGCCTAAAAATTTTGTGGTGTATTCATACTAGTTAATTTCTGACTACCTTCAAACTAATCAATTCCAAACTACTCAGCAGACACCTAGCTCGTTTACTATACATTTTATGGATGTTTTTATACTAGTTCTTTGCTGATTACCCTTAAACCAATCAATGCCAATCTAATCAGAAAACATACTAGTATACAACTATAATTTGCTGGGCGAAATAATACTAGTCAGAAAAATCCTGGTTCGTACTAGTATGCAAGTATGTATGAAACTCGGGTTGAAATCATACTACACCTTTTTCAGTTTATATTCAGAAAGTTTTCTGAATATCAATTGTAATTTTCTGAATGTCAATTGTATTTTTCTGAAAATCAAATGGAAATTCTGTAACTGCATTCAGATCTTTTATGATCCCTCTAGATCTTTTATGATCCCATTTTGGCCAGGTTTGTTTGGATGTCCGGCACCCTGGGGATTGTTGCTACTTTTCGTTGGCTTGACGGAGTGTGTACTCCAACCCAACGAAAGGTGGCAACAATCCCCAAGTTGCCGGACATCCAAACAAACCTGGCCGAAATGGGATCATAAAAGATCTAGAGGCATTCACGCCCTAAGAAGGAGAGAAATCTTAATATTAATAGGTGTTCTAACTGGGCACTGCCTTATTGGTAGGCACGCAGAAGGGGTGCCCTATCGACGATGCTGTAGGAGCTGCAAAGATGATGAGGAAGAGGAAACGGTGAAGCACCTCATCTGCAACTGCCCGGCCTTAAGCGGCGCGGGAACGCGCTTTTTGGGAGTTCCCTTCCTGGATAGTCTAAACCAGACCGCTGGGATTTTCCAAATGGCTGGGTCCCGGGACTGACTTTCCTAGTGCTGGTGGTATCACAACGGCCTTTTCAAAACTGGCCTACGTGTGCCTCTGCGGCAGCCTTTAACCTAACCTAACCTAACTGCATTCAACTGTTTGAACAGTCACAGATTTTTAAATTTAAAAAAAAAAACTAGGTCCCGCCAACTCATAGGGAAAAAATCAAAGCAGCACACTATAAGTTGGAAGAGAAGTTCGGCAAAAGTCTCGTTAGAGATTATGACAACCTGTTGGTATATAACCGCCATTTTTTTTACGTTGCGGCATAAACTTGAGTATATTGACAACAACAATATAAATTAACTCTACCAATGCTCCTTTAACTCGAGTGTATGGCCCAGCATGAAAGCAGTCTTACTTTGACTCTTTTTGATGTAAAAATAAGACTTAATTTTATCTATATATCATATGCGGGTCCGGAACTCCGCAGTGGACGACTAACTTAACCTTAATTTACCTTACCTAAAAATACAACCCCAAAGCCGCAATTACATAAAACTTTGACAAATGCGCGCCTCGTTTTTGAGCATTTGCAAAAATTTCGCTTCGCTTTACGTTTAAAAAACTTTGTATGAAAGTGGATCCTACAAAGTTGAATGCAATTGGGCCTTCACCTATATAATCAAACTTGACGAACGCGGAATTTGAAAGGAGCCATTGCAAGTAGAATTCAAAAATTAAATTAAAAATACAATAAACAACATAATTTAAAAAATATAGAAAAAAAAACTTGAGTTAACTTTACCGAGAATCGAACTCAGAGCCTTTAGCTAATTTTTGGCTGTGTATGAACTAGTATATCAACTGGTATAATGCTGATGCAGAGGCTGACTAGTATACCAATTGGTATGGTGCTGATGCAGAAGAGGACAATTGCTTTTCTTTTTCTCTTGTAACTGCTTCTTTTTTACCTTGTAATTCACAGATGCTTTTTCGTATTTAGGTAAATACAAATAGTCGCTGCTTTCTAAAGAATAAACTGGTATATTGCTGATGTAGAGGCTGACTATGATACTGGTGCATAGACCGACTAGTATACCAACTGGAATGAATGTCAAATTCGTGGACTAGTATAACAAGTGGTACGATCTGAATGGGCATAATGATTAGTATGTCCTGCCGCATAGACTGAGCAGTATGTCAACCGGTATGATTCTGATGTATATATGAACTAGTATGTCAACTGGTAAGATTCTGATGCATATATGAACTAGTATGTCAAATGGTATATTTCTGATGCAAATTTGAACTAGTATGTCAACTGATATGATTATGATGCATAAATGAACTGATATGTCAACTGGTATGATTCTGATGCATAAATGAACTACTATATCAACTGGTATGATTCTGACGCATATATGAACTAGTATGACAACTGGTATGATTCCGATGATTTTTTTAACTAGTCTGTTAATTGGTATGATTCTGATGCATTAATGAACTAGTCTGTCAACTGGTATGATTCTGATGCATATAAGAAGTAGTCTGTCAACAGGTATGATTCTGATGCATATATGAACTAGTCTGCCAACTGGTATGATTCTGATGCATATATGAACTAGTCTTTCAACTGGTATGATTCTGATGTATATATGAACTAGTCTGCCAACTGGTATGATTCTGATGTATATATGAACTATTCTTTCAACTGGTACGATCCTGACGTATATACGAACTAGTATCTTAAATGGTATGATACTGATGTGTATAATAACAAGTATATCAACTGGTATATTCCTGATGCAGAGGCTGACTAGTCAGCCAATTGGTATGGTGCTGATGCAGAGAAGGACAATTGCCATCTCGTAGGACATCGCCGTGTTAAAAATACCAGTTGCTAATATGGAAAAATTACGGAACTCGAACTAGTTGAAGCCGCCTAGCTGACTGGTATTTGATTAGTATAAAACTAGTTAAGTTGACTGCAGGGTACATATAGGTAGACTTAAAGAAAGATATATGTAAGTCTTCTTTTAAATCCGCAAGGAGTAAAATAGTTGAAAAAAGAGAAAAAAAAGAAAGCATTCCAGAAGATCTAAAATTTACATTCATCATACATAATAATTTTTCTACTTTCCAAAAGGTAATGATAATTGCTTTCAAGTCAAATTAAATTAAATTAAGCGTAGGAAAAGCCACGCGCACTAATTCATATGTATTTCATTGATCTCAAAATCTCAGACTTATTATAATTCATACGTAGCATCCAAAAAAAAAAAATTTTTTTAAGTATAAAAATTTCACACACCCTAGTACACGCTATACCCGGTTGCTGTTTGCGCAAACATCTACGGAGGACCTATAACCATGTAAGTTGTAATATTGTTTAAGCTATATATACATATGTTGAGTTAATAAACACACAATTGTGAAAGAAAATGAAAAAATTTACGAAAGAAAAAAATCTGTAAGGCTATTCATATGCATAGTTAATATGCACAAATCTGGCTTATACATCAGGCAAGATAGTTCAATTAGATACTACCTAAAAATCTAAAAAGTTTATAAACATGATTGAAAAGACTTTAAGTTAAATTTAATATCACTTTTTATTGTTTTTTTTTTTAATATATGTACGCATATAAAAACACGCGCGCTTTTCTTAGCGTAAACCTGTTTTGCTAAATTTTCCTACTCTTAATTCTTAAATTAGTATTTGCTCTCTTATTAATTAAAGAAAAAGAAGAAACACAAAGAAAAACATTATCATAAACGAATATAATGAATGATTTCTGCTTTTAAATTCTCTTTTGTTTGTATGTATGACAAATGTACTTACTCTTGAATGATAAAAACAAAGTGAAAAATGAATAAATGCTAAAGTAAACGAATAAGTCTAAGAGAAATGTAATTGTTGGTTGATCTTGGTTGGGTACGGGAGAGATCATTTTAACTCTCAGTATAAAGGTAGGGAAGGGATCGAGAGGAGACAAGGAGCGAAACACCACCGTTGTCCTCCATTCATCAAAATAGTTTGTTTATGCATTTTTTTCGCTCATTGCTTATAGATCGCATTGATTATATCGTGATGATGCTTAGCACTGCAGTCCGGAAGTTTTTTTTTTTTTTGTTGTCCGGTTTTATCTAAGCAATATTAGGCTGTTCGTCCGTTTTCACAGAGAGTAATGTTGAGTGCAATGTATGCTAACCTTTTCGCTGTAGGTGTGGTTCCACCTTTTGGTTTTGTACCAAATCAGTGCATGAAATGTTGTTATACATATATATAAGTTATGGACGGAAGGTCCTTAATTGATAAAAAAAATTAATGGGCCAACTCGCCCAGGAATTAAAACAGTAATTTAAGGTATATTTACAAGCACTTTATTTAAGTATTCATTTCTTAAGCTAAGTAAATGTGACCACGATAGGCACCCCGACGCAACTGCCCGCTGCTCCCGTTGAACTTCCCTTTATAGGCTGCGATCGGTTGCAGCCCTTACCACGATAGCCATGCCTTGCTCGCATGGTCAGTGCCTTGATTTCACAATCGTGTGAAACTCAATTATGCTGACTCTCTGTCTAGCTTTGGCACGTTTATGCTAACGCTGCACTTGTTGCGTAAGCGTTAGCCCGTGGTACTAACCATGCACTTGGATTCCCATAGGTGTTCAATTGCGTAGCATAGTGAAATGCAAGTGACCCTGAATGCAGGTGTAGGGTTCCAGCAGTCGTTAGCTTTGTACTTATGCTGACTATACGGCACGTGTTCCTTATAGTGTGGGAACGTTGCCCTCTGGGTGCCGGGCAATATCTTAACTTATATATACTAGGGTGAGGTGTTAGGAGCAAGAACCCCGACAACCCGTCTGACTAAGCCTGGAAAGAGCAAGCATGCACAACCGCTCCAATCCCATCCAAAGCCCGCATGAACGGGTGTAATAAAGATATATGACTTCCTTACCGTATAACACAATATGGGTATCAAATAAAAGCTATTTTCGACCGTATTCCAAATATGTAAATCTAAAAGAGGGTTGCCACCTAACCGCATTTTATTTATTTTTCTCTATATCTCGGGAACCGCTCGACCAATTTGGATAAAGTTTGACATTATAGATAGTAAGATTCATGGGTGTGGGCTCTTGGGGTGGTTCACAGGGTTGCCACCTATCTCAATTTTTTTTTTAGATATTGAGCAGAATATGCCCATATGGGTATCAAGTGAAAGGTATTTTCGGTCGAATTTCTAATGTGACAATTTCTAGTAGGGTTGCCAGCTAGGGTTTCCCCCAAACCGTATTTTGTTTATTTTTCCTTATATCTCAGGTACCGTTTTGGATTAAATTTGGCATTATTAGTAGTATGATTCATTCTAAGACTATATACATGGTGCTTGCCACTTAGGGCGGTTCAAAGGGTTGCCACCTATCTATTTTTTTTACAATATTGAGCAAGATATGCCTATATGGGTATCAAGTGAAAGATATTTGCGACCGTATTCCAAATATGTAAATCTCAAGCAGGGTTGTCACCTAGGGTTGCTACCTAACCGCATTTTATTTATTTTTATTAATATCTCGGGAACCGCTTGACCGATGTGGATCAAATTTGGCATTATAGATAGTATGATTCATTCTAAGATTATAAGCTTGAATGTTGCCACTTGGGGCGGTTCACAGGGTTGCCAAATGTCTAAATTTTTTAAAATGTTGAGCAAGATATGCCATTATGGGTATCAAATGAAAGGTATTTTCAACCGTATTCCAAATATGTAAATCTCAAGAGGGTTGCCACCTAGGGTTGCCACCTAACCGCATTTTATTTATTTTTCCTTATATCTCGGGAACCGCTTTGCCGTAGTAGTATGATTCATTCTAAGGCTATATACATGGCGGTTGCCACTTGGGGCGGTTCAAAGGGTTGCCACCTATCTATTTTTTTTTTTTAATATTGAGCACGATATGCCTATATGGGTATCAAGTGAAAGGTATTTGCGACCGTGTTACAAATATTTAAATTTCAAGCAGGCTTGCCATCTACTCTTCCTATTTTTCTTCGTACAAACTTTATATTATATAGCACCCCTTTGGAGCGTATCTCTAGTGTAAATGATCTAGGTGTTCTTTTTGATCCAAAACTGAGTTTTAAAATGCATATCTAGGCTATTTCCAACAAGGCGATGGGTGTACTTGGATTTGTCAAAAGGTGGGCAAAAGAGTTTGACGACCCGTATCTTACTAAAGTCCTTACTCACATCGTTATCTTCCACCTTACTCAAGCAGGCTTCTTCTTATTCGCTTACCGTCTCTGGAAAATCGAAGAATTTTACTTGGAGTATTGTTTCTCCATAAACTGATAATAGGTGAGATAGATTCTTCCGAACTTCTCCGCCGATTGAATTTCGCTGTACCTGTCAGAATATCTCGATATTACGTTCCCTTTCACTTGCCCATTTGTCGTCTAAACTTTGCCAAACATGATCCTCTGCGCATTTGGTGCTCATACTACAATGACTTGTACACCTGTATTAGTATTCAAAGTACCTTCAGTACTTTGCGTAATGCAATACTTGATTATTTAGCCTAAACAGAATGATGAACCGGCTACAATGCTCTTTGAAATATTCACACACAATTTACCGAGTGATAAGGATTGGAAACGAGTGCTTTCCAACCTTTGGATTGTCACTGATTGAGTTGATTGGAATTTATTGCATTCCAACAACGTAAATAACTCTATTTGTAATACGTCCTGTCACGCGCAGACTGGAATATAATACATTCCTCCGAAGGGTCTTTGGACTGCCGCCTACTGAGTTGATTGGAATCGATTGCATTCCAACAATGTCAAATAATATTTGGATTAGTATCACCACCTGCCGTCTCTGCGCTGATCGGAATCAAATGCATTCCGACGCCATACTGTTCGGAATCCCTGAGCATTCTGACAGCGTGCCGATCGGAATCTAAAGCATTCCGGCAGTGTATAATCGAGTCTCATGAAGTCCAACATAATTTTATTTGATGTAAAAGGCTCGATCGATGGTTTTTGTATTATAATAATTTGTATTTTTAGAATTAGGATTATATTGTAAACACTTTTTTTTTTTTTGTAAATTTGCATGTAATTATGTAATTTTTTATCTTTTGTACCTATGTGTATATCTTTTATGTCGACCGCTCTATGTTTGTGTCGAATTTAAATAAATAAATAAATAAATAAACTCTTTTTCCTATGTCCCTCCCTTTTGCTCTTCATTGGCCTCTTTCCTTCTACCACCTCCCTCTTCCTCAACATCCCATTCGTATTGGCCCCTGTTAATTTAGGCCTAATTCTACCCATGTACCAAATTTTAAGGAAAACGCACCATATATAAGATATTTTCGAATGGATCGTTTCCCTGGTCCACTTCCCGTAAGTAAGATATTGTGAATCTAAACCATTCTCGAATACATCTTATTCATACTTCGCTATTTCTGAACTTAAGAAGTTAACTTCTTTCACTTTTTTTTAAGTATTTAGTTATGTATTTGTGATTATTTATTATTATAAGTGTAAAAATTGTGTTTTTTATACCCAGCTGTACTTGTACACAGGGTATTATAACTTTGTTAGGATAACGGTTGGTTGTACAGGTATAAAGGAATCGAGATAGATATAGACTTCCATATATCAATATGATCAGGATCGAAAAAAAAATTGATTGAGCCATGTCCGTCCGTCCGTCCGTCCGTCCGTCCGTCCGTCCGTCCGTCCGTCTGTCCGTTAACACGATAACTTGAGCAAATAATGAGATATCTTCACCAAATTTGGCATGCGTACTTATTTGGGTTCAGAATAGATTGCTATTGAAAATGGGTAAAATCGGACCATAACCACGCCCCTTTTTCGATATCGAAAATTTCGAAAAACGTATAAAATGGGTTAATTCAATATTAGAAGCAGCTACAATGATAAAATTTGCAATATGTATTGATTTAGATGTTCTAAGGCCGATTTTATAAAAAATTTTGAAAAGGGGGCGTGGTACCGCCCACGTATATTTGAAGAAATTTTAAAATTTTGACTCTTAATAACTTCAGAACAGTTTATGCTAGTATAACGAAATTTCGTAGAGGACATACTATTGTTGTGGTAAATTCAGCTATAGAAAATAAACGAAATCGCTTCGCGACCACGCCTACTTTTTCATAAAAGTTATATTGAAAGGAGGTGGAAATATTGAAAAGTCCATATCTAATTAACTGATTTCGCTATAATAATATAATTTGGTACATACATCAACTTTCATATTCTTTACATAATTTTTTCAAAATTTTGGAAAGTGGGCGTGGCACCGCCCACTAATGAGTCAAGCAATTTTTAAATTCGACTGCTATCAACTTCAGAACGGTGTGAGATAGATTTACGAAACTAGGTACCAGGCATGTTATGTTTATGTAGAGTACTACCACAGAAAATAAGAAAAATTGGTGAACGATCACGCCGACTTTATGTGCACAGCTGGGTATGTAATGTTCGGTTTCACCCGAACTTAGACTTCCTTACTTGTTTTAACTATATTCTGCAATAAAAGCCAAATCTTAAACCATCGTCTTGTCTTAGTTAGCAATACCTGACACTTGCGTCATGCATAACCGTAACATCTAAAGCTGCCTTTGCGTTATTCATAACCATTAGGTCTAACTTGCGTTGGGGTTATTCATAACCATTACAGCTAACAGACGTTTGCGTCATACATAACCCAAATGCACAGCAAAGTCATGGTTATTTTTTGCACACTCGCCTTAAGAAAATAACATTGTGTATCAGTACAAATGTTAACTGTAGCTTTGACAGAAATGTCAAAACACACTTCCACGTCAAATCACAAATGTCAAAACACACATCCATGTAAAAAATCTGGGCTGCTATTGTTGTTTTCGTTGCGTTCGGCAATGACTCGGCAAACAGGGTTTTGTGTAGCACCGCAAAATGATGAGACAGGGTTCTTGTTTGCACAAAAGTGTTGCTGTGTTGCACAACTTTTTCATTTCAATTTGTGGCGAAATGTTTAAGCGTACCTTTAAGTTTTTTTCTTTTAGGGCGGGTTTTTGGAATAGGCGTCAACTTTAGCGCTCACTATAATATTTATCGGCCAGGTACTCCTTGGAGTAGCAGAATGGAAGGAGAAGGTTGGTGTAAGTGGTCCAGTCATAGGACATCGCAATGTTAATCCAAGCACAATTTTTATATGAAAACGGATTACATTTGGAGTACTCTGATGCTCCAATTGGATTACTATTTAGATATCGAACTGAGTACTTTAGATTTCTGCAGGTTTAATAGGCAGTCCGCCCTTAATATAAAAAACATAAGTAAAAGTGAAAAAAAAATACAAAACATAAAACGAGCAATATTTTAATTAGTTTACGGGAAAATTTCAAGTAAGTATCTTTAAAATGAAACCACTTTTAGATCATAGCATTGTAATTTAAAAAGGGTTTCTAATCTTGGCTTGCGTCATAATGACGCTTAACCGCCTAGGCGATTTTGGCCGTTTCGTATCAAAGCACGCCAGTCATTCCTTTTTAGCGATAACTGACGCCAATTGGAAACCCCAAGGGAGTTCAAGTCATCCTCCACCTGTTGTTTCCATCTCAGTCGAGGTCTCCCCCTTCCTCTGCGCCAAATTCGGGTGTCGATAGGAAAACTTTCTGTGCTGGTGCTTCTTTGTCCATACGCATAACATGACCCAGCCAGCGGAGCCTTTGGGCTTTAATCCGCTGAACTATGGTCAGGTCTGCGTAAAGCTCGTACAGCTCACCGTTAAATTTCCTTCGATACTCGCCGTTGGCATCACGGGAAGGACCATAAATCTTCCGGAGAACTTTTCTCTCAAATACTCCAAGGGCCATCTCATCTTCTTTTGACACTGTCCATGATTCCGAGCCGTACATCAGGACAGGTATGATGAGAGACTTATAGAGCGTGATCTTTGTTTGTCGAGAGAGGACTTTACTTCTCAATTGCCTACTTAGTCCAAAGTAACACTTGTTGGCAAGGGTGATTCTCCGTTGGATTTCTAGACTGATATTATGTTCGGTGTTAATGCTGGTTCCTAAATAGACGAAGTCTCTCACCGTTTCAAACTTGTAGCTATCAACGGTGACTTGGCTGCCAAGACACAGGTGCGCCGATTCTTTCTTTGATGACAGCAGATACTTCGTCTTGTGCTCGTTCACCGCAAGACCCAATTTTTTCGCTTCCTTATCCAACCCAGAAGAAAGCAGCGCTTACGGCGCGGCTGTTAAGGCCAATGATATCAACATCATCGGCATACGCCAGCAACTGCACGCTCTTGTAAAAGATTGTGCCATTGCGGTTTAGCTCTACTGCTCGAATTATCTTCTCTGGCATCAGGGTAAAGAAATCGCACGAAAGGGAGTCGCCCTGTCTGAAGCCTTGTTTGGTTTCAAATGGCTCAGAGAGGTCTTTCCCGATTCTGACGGCGCTGTTGGTTTTGCTCAACGTCATTTGGCAAAGCAGTATAAGCTTTGCAGGGAAGTCAAATTCAGACATGGCGGCATACATGCAACTCCTTTTTGCGTTGTCAAAAGCGGCTTTAAAATCGACAAAGAGATGGTGTGTAGCGATTATTTTATCATGGGTTTTCTCCAGGATTTGGCGTATCGTGAAAATCTGGTCGATGGTAGACTTACCATGTCTAAAGCCACACTGATAAGTTCCAATCAGTTTGTCTACGATGGGCTTCAGTCTTTCACACAATACGCTAGAAAGAACCTTATATGCGATATTAAGACGACTGACCCCGCGGTAGTTGGTGGGGTTAGCGGGATCGCCTTTCTTGTGGATTGGGCAGAGCACACTTAAATTCCAATCTGTAGGCATGCACTCATCTGACCATATTCTGCATAAGTGCTAATGCATGCTTTTTACCAGCTCTTCGCCTCCGTGTTTGAACAGCTCGGCAGGTAGTCCGTCTTTCCCAGGCGATTTGTTGTTTTTGAGCCGGCATATTGCTATCCTCACTTCATCATAGTCAGGTGGTGGGACGACTTTTCCATCGTCAGGGATTGGGGTATCGGGTTCGACGTCTCCCTCGCAATTTAGCAGTGAGGAGAAGTGGTCCCTCCATAATTTAAGTACATTCTGTACGTCGGTTACCAGGTCGCCGTTATTGTCCTTACAGGAACTTGCCCCGGTCTTTAAACCTTCCGTCATCCGCCGGATCTTTTCATAGAATTTTCGGGCATCATTCCTGTCAGCCAGCATCTCAAGCTCCTCACACTCACGCCTTTCGGCCTCACGTTTCTTTTTTCTGAAAAGGTGTCTCTCTTCCTTCTTCGCCTCACGATAGCGTTGCCATACACAGCGGGTTGCGCCCGTTCGCAACGTCTCCCTGTATGCAGCGTCCTTTTTGACCGAGGCTGCGGTGCATTTCTCATCGTACCAGTTGTTCTTGCGGGCATGCTGAAACCCTATAGTGGCCTCAGCGGCGGTACGTAATGAGTGAGAGATATGCTTCCATTGCTCGGTTACATCGTTAGGTCGAGGATTGCTCTCTGATAGCAGGTGTGAGAGTCGAGTGGAGAAATTATCAGCTGTCTGTGTCACGCGCAGCTTCTCGACGTCAAACTTTCCTTCCGTTACTGTGCGTACTTTCTTCGCTGCACAGAGGCGTGTGCGTATCTTGGCTGCAACAAGATAATGGTCCGAGTCGATATTGGGACCGCGTAGGGTACGCACGTCTAGAACGGTGGAGCTGTGTCTGCCGTCGATCATGACATGATCATTCTGGTTTCTTGTTCTTTGATCAGGGGACAGCATTATGCAACTCTTTTATACCTTTCATGAACATGAAATGGTATTATAACTTTGGTCCGATATTTGTAAGTATGAGAAGAAGAAGAGATAGACCCATCAATAAGTATACCGAAATGATCAGGATGACGAGATGAGTTGATTTAGCCATGTCCGTCTGTCCGTCTGTCTGTCTGTTTGAACGCAAACTAGTCACTCAGTTTTTGAGATATTTGGCTGAAATTTTGTATGCTGCCACAATTTTCTAATATAGGAATCATTTGTCAGAACCAGCAAGATCTGACCGATATTACATATAGCTCCCATACAATCAATTGTTCCGATAAACGGATTTTGGGCTATAACTCCTGTAATTAAAGAGGTAGGAACATGAAATTTTGTAAGTATTGCTATTTTTGTATGCGAAATATCGATGTTGAAAATCATTGAGATAGGATAAATATTTCACATAGCTCCCATACAATCGATTATTTCGATAAACGGATTTTGGGCTATAACTCCTGTAATTAAACACGTAGGAACGTGAAATTTTGGAGGTATCGCTATTTTTATATGTGAAATATCGATGTTGAAAATTGTCGAGATGGAATAAATATTTCACATAGCCCCCATAAAATCGATTGTTCCGATAAACGGATTTTGGTAGATAACTCCTGTAATTATATAGGTAGGAACGTTAAATTTCGTGACTATTGCTATTTTAGAATGTGGAATGTCGATGTTAAAAAATCAATGAGATTGGACCAATATAACACATCGCCCCCATATAATCGATAGTTCCGATAATTTCGGTATGAGCTTAAGTTAAATTCACACAGGCTGTACTGGTATCAAACAGTGAAAATCCTGACGCTTATTCATGAAAGGTATTTAGCCTTCGGCACAGCCGAAGACAGCTTTCCTTACATGTTTTATTATTATTTTCTTTGTTTACATACGAAGCACGATCGGAATATGCTAACGAAGTTGCCACTACAAAACGCATTTTTGCATTTTGAAGTACTTTATTACAATTTTTAAGAAAACGTAGCAAAATTTTTTTGAAGAGGAACTGCTAACAGTTCAAAATGTAAAATAAACTTTATAAGTTAAAGGTAAACTTTATTAATTACATTTCTAAGAACTTTTCAACCATTATTTTCTAACTTTTTTTTATAAATTTAGGAAACAAGTATACCTTTGCATGCTACTAATTTTTATAGACATTTGAATGCAACTCAGCGCTAAATAGATGCTCCTACACCAAAAAGCAACTCTAATCATCAGGTGTTAAACTCAGTTTGGATTTTTGACGTTTATGCAGAAGAGCTTACACTTGTATTGGTCCACAATGGAAAATAACTAAGAAAACTATCCAAAAGTCACATTAGGCAAGTCGGTTACATAACTGATCAAATAACCGGCATCTGTGTAGTAGGGATAGACATCGCAACATCCCGTAGACTTACCTATTGCTCTGTAAATATGGTTCTTCCACTTCAGCGTTCTGTTAAATGTTACTCCCAGATTTTTTACAGTATCAACGAAGAACTGGGGTACGTTCTACTGAGAATGACTCTATCATAAGGCCTGTTTATAAATAACCATACATTGTGATTTGTTTAGGTTTAAAACCAAACCATTGTCGCTAGCCCTTTTATATACGCGGTCTAAGTCAGAGTTTAATAGACTTAGGGCGGATTTCTCGACTGCCTGTTAACGTCAAAGTTTACTGTCAATTCACTGTCAGTTTAACAGCCCTTTATTTAACAGGAGGGTGAACTGCCCGATAAAATTTAAAAAGATCGTTGAGTTGACGGCTAGTTGAGAAATCCGCCCTTATGCCGGAATTCACTGACTTAGGTGAACAACATAGATAAAGTTGAACATCGTCTGTGTACATATGGATTTTGTTATACTTCAATACTTTGGGTAAGTCATTTATATATAAAATATTTAGAAGGGGACCAAGTATTTACCCCTTGGGAACACCTCTAGACACTGTGGGGTTCCTTAAAATTACTTTATATATTTTCTACTTTGATATTTTAAATTATTTTTGATTTGGTTAACCTTTTTTAAAAGTGACAAATTAGATTTTTCAATTATTATATTTTTGAATCTTTTAAAAGTAAGTACAAAAAATAAACTTTATTTAAAAAAAATGTTAATTTAAATGTGGATTAGCATCTACATTTATGGCGATCCTGCCTTTGAACCTGGAAATCCGACATATATTCCCACATCCATCTATAGCACCAGCAACAATCGTAAGCCAAATCGGATGCGACAAGAACAACAATGGCACAAGCAGCAGCACCAGCTGCAACTGCAACAAAATCAACTACAACAATATCGCATCTATCATCATTGCAATAACTACAACAACTGCTGCATTAACAACAAAATGAGCAACAGATTAAGCAACAATTACAAACACAACTACAGCAACTACGCTATGTGGACATTTTTGAAGTTAACTTCTTGGGCGGCGATATGAAGTTTTGATTGAGAATAAAATTTGAGAAAATGGATGACGATGAAACGGAAGTTATGGCACGGATATAGAAATTGTAGCCGACTTTCAGGCGTATGTTGCAGACGTTCAGGCGTAGGCGTTTTTCTTATATCTCGGGAACCGCTCAACCGATGTGGATACAGTTTGGCATTATAGATAGTATGTATGATTCATTCTAAGATTATATGCGTGGGTGTTGCCACTTGGAGTGGTTCACAGGGTTGCCACCTATCCCAATTTTTTTTAAATATCGAGCAAGATATGCCTATATGGGTATCAAATGAAAGGTATTTTCGACGGTATTCCAAATACGTAAATCTCAAGCAGGGTTGTCACCTAAGGTTGCCACCTAACCGCATTTTATTTATTTTTATTAATATCTCGGGAGCCTCTTGACCGATGTGGATAAAATTTGGCATTATAGATAGTATGATTCATTCTAAGATTATATGCGTGGGTGTTGCCACTTGGGGCGGCTCGCAGGGTTGCCAAATGTCTAAATTTTTCTTAAATATTGAGCAAGATATGCTAATATGGGTATCAAATGAGAGGTGTTTCGACCGTATTCCAAAAATGTAAATCTCAAGAAGGGATGTCACCTAGGGTTGCCACCTAACCGCATTTTATTTATTTTTCTCTATATCTTGGAAACAGCTCAACCGATTTGGATAAAGTTATAATAGTAGGATTCTTTTTAAGATTATATGCATGGGTGTTTCCATTTGAGGCTGTTCACAGGGTTGCACCTATCTCAATTTTATTTTAAATATTGAGCAATATATGTATGCCAATATGGGTATCAAATGAAATGTATTTTCGGTCGCATTTCAAATATGACAATTCCTATCAGGGTTTCCAGCTAGGGTTGCCCCCAAACCGTATTTTATTTATTTTTCCTTATATCTCGGGAACTGCTTTGCCGTTTTGTATTAAATTTGGCATTATTAGTAGTATGATTCATTCTAGGACTATATACATGGCGGCCATCCCTGACGAACCCGAGAGAATTCTCGGGATGCTACGGCTAATGAATCCGTCCCTGCCAACGCATGACTGGAGTGTCAATCTGGTCGGGGATGCGGTAGGGCCCGACAGACAGGTGGTGTTCACTATGAATAAAGAGTCAATCGAGCCCCTCAAAAGGTGCAATGGCCTAGTACACTACAGCGTAGGCCAGATCGTTATCCATGTATATCGTGCTAATGCCTGCCTTCTCGGCTGCTCCGGGGGAACCGGAAAACGAATTACCAGAAGATGAAGCGGAGGATTCCGATGCGGAAAGCATGTTATCCGCCACGTCCCTTGGCGATAGTGCTGTGAACAACTCGGAGATGGAGGACAGCCTACAGGACGAGGAACATCTAACGCTACAGACAGCAAGACTCCTGCAACGCCATATCGGGCATATGGGGACGGCAGGGAAGTCTGTGCGCTCTCATGTTGGTGGTGCTTCAGATTAATCTGCACAAATCTAAAGTAGCTTCGTCTGCTTTAAGTAGTCGTCTTTCTAAAGGCGACGTGGATGTGGTCCTCATCCAAGAACTCTGGGTCAATATCTCGAGAATCTGCGGATTGGGGACTAAGGGCTTAAAGCTCATTCGAGCCAGCAAGGAGATCAAAGTCAGAACGTGTATTTTGGTAAAGTCTGTATGTTGACGATATTCTCGCAATAGTAAAACGCAAAGACGTAGAATTGATACAACAAAACTTAAATAATTATCACAACAAAATAAAGTTCACTATTGAAATGGAGAATGATAACAGTATTCCTTATCTGGATGTCAGAATATTTAAAAACAAAAATAATGGAAGTCTCTCCTTTGATTGGTTTACAAAACCCCTAGCATCTGGTCGTCTTATAAATTTTCATTCTTGCCAACCAATGAAATACAAAATAAATACAGCGAAAAATCTAATAAACAAAGTATTAACCATAAGCGACCAACAGTACTGGAACAAAAACCTGCAAAAAATACAAGAAATATTAAAAAACAATAGTTTTCCGCACACCCTAATAAAAAATTTAACAGAACAAGGAATAAGAGAAACAAGCAACAGACATAACCCAACAACAATACACAGAGATAATCAAATAAAACAATATTTCGGAGTAACATACATTCCCAAACTCTCTCAAAACATCAGCAAAGCAGTAACAAAAAATAATCAAAATATAGCATTGGCTTACAAATCCAATTCTACATTAGCTAATATATTTACACGAACAAAAAGCCCTATCGACAAACTTGAACAAAGTAATATAATATATGAAGTAACATGCCAGGGTAAAAAAGATGAAAGTTGCAACAGGGTATACATCGGAACTTCGAAACGTAAACTTGGCATCAGGCTAAAAGAGCACGAGAGCGATATACATAAGAAAAGAACTGCAACTGCCTTATCACAACACATCGTGACAAGTGGCCACACAGCTGACTTAGCAAATACGAAAATAATAGACCGCAACAAATACGGGAGAGCGCGATACACATTAGAGAGTTTGAGAATATTGGAAAAAAGAGAAAATACAGTCAACAAAAAAGAGGATACACAAAATATCGCAGCAACGTACCTTTTATGTTTATAATTACAATTTTAGTATGACGATGATACCAATTGATGATGGTACTATTTTTTAGTTGTTAGATTCTAAGAAAACATATTGTGTAAGTGTTGTTTTTGTGTTTTAATGGCTACACGTATATACGTAAATTTGTTGAAAAGTGTCTTATATAGTTTTTATTGTTGTTTTTTCTTTGTTAATCTTATTGTTGTTTTTTAAATAAACAGATCACCCCTGATGATGCTAGGAAGTCTAGCGAAACGTTGGGTCGGAAAAGTGGAGTAAAATCCTTTATTTGCACTTAAAAATCAATGGTCAAAAGAGCCTAACTCCAAACTCTAAAAAAAAAAAAAAAAAAAAATTCACTTTGTTTGTCATAAAAATAACAAAGCGTGCCTCTCACAAATTTTTGTTTGGTATTTTTTTCAATTTCAGCTAAATCAAAAATCAATTGTATAGGTACAGTGGCGTACCAATTCACTTATCTATACTGAAATAAAACTCTAGAAAAGTTGTGTCTTCACATTGGAAATTCCTTGGTAAAAATTACTGAAAGTGACGTAGGGAATGTGTCTATTTTTTTATCAATGAGGGTGGGTATCAAAGTACATATGTGAAAGAAAGGAATATGACATAGGAAAGAAAGCCGAGGAAGAGAGGTATTGGACCCGAGAATAAGGTTGGCAAAAGCGAAAAAATTGTTTCGATAGAAACGTTTTTTTCTCGATCTAGCCGGATTACTGAAAAAATTCTAGCAACACTGGTGCCTTTGTTTAATGTGTGCATACGTAGGTCCACTCCCCAAATAGAAATTTAAGTAAAAATTGTATGGACGAGTTTTTTTTATTTATTTTTTTTTTTTTTTCTGTTGGATATTGAACCCCGCCCTCCCACCAAAATATTTCTCTGTGTGCGCCACTGATGTACACTAACGTATCCCGGAATATCATAAATACTCGAAACTGCATTGCTGAACCAAGTTTCATGAATTGCTATAATATCAGGTAGTTTAGGCAAATTGCTCAAAAAATCGAAGTTGGTTGAATTTACGTAACGACGAAGCGCTTCTTATATTCATGAAACAATATTTAGAACATTATAATTAATTTTAGAGAAAATCGCTATAAGATTTTAGGCATTTCAATTAATTGTTGCAAATCATGAGAAAAAATGAAAAAGGAAGTTTTTAACTATCTGGTAACACTAATTTGTACTAATCTTCATGTTGCGTCACTCTCTTCGTAAACAGCATCATCATCGTCATCAGTGAGACCGCGCAAAACTTGTTTTGCCATATTATATGAACATGGGTCCACCAAATGGTATCTTGGAAAGAGATGAATCTGAAAACCGCTCCTTGTGAAAACTCTTATCAACAAATTTCATTTGTTACACATATCGTATCATTCTGGGTCACCCCTGGTCCAATATTTTATAATTCAACAAAATTGTTTAACTTTCGCTTTCATAACAACGTTCTCCTGGCAAACAAATACAATAAAAACAAGTAAGGAAGTCTAAGTTCGGGTGAAACCGAACATTACATACCCAGCTGTGCACATAAAGTGGGCGTGATCGTTCACCGATTTTTCTTATTTTCTGTGGTAGTACTCTACATAAACATAACATGCCTGGTACCTAGTTTCGTAAATCTATCTCACACCGTTCTGAAGTTGTTAGCAGTCGAATTTAAAAATTGCTTGACTCATAAGTGGGCGGTGCCACGCCCACTTTCCAAAATTTTGAAAAAATTATGTAAAGAATATGAAAGTTGATGTATGTACCAAATTATATTATTATAGCGAAATCAGTTAATTAGATATGGACTTTTCAATATTTCCACCTCCTTTCAATATAACTTTTATGAAAAAGTAGGCGTGGTCGCGAAGCGATTTCGTTTATTTTCTATAGCTGAATTTACCACAACAATAGTATGTCCTCTACGAAATTTCGTTATACTAGCATAAACTGTTCTGAAGTTATTAAGAGTCAAAATTTTAAAATTTCTTCAAAGATACGTGGGCGGTACCACGCCCCCTTTTCAAAAATTTTTATAAAATTGGCCTTAGAACATCTAAATCAATACATATTGCAAATTTTATCATTGTAGCTGCTTCTAATATTGAATTAACCCATTTTATACGTTTTTCGAAATTTTCGATATCGAAAAAGGGGCGTGGTTATGGTCCGATTTTACCCATTTTCAATAGCAATCTATTCTGAACCCAAATAAGTACGCATGCCAAATTTGGTGAAGATATCTCATTATTTGCTCAAGTTATCGTGTTAACGGACAGACGGACGGACGGACGGACGGACGGACGGACGGACGGACGGACGGACGGACGGACATGGCTCAATCAAATTTTTTTTCGATCCTGATCATATTGATATATGGAAGTCTATATCTATCTCGATTCCTTTATACCTGTACAACCAACCGTTATCCTAACAAAGTTATAATACCCTGTGTACAAGTACAGCTGGGTATAAAAAAATTTGTGAAATCGGTCCATCCGTTCAGCCGTGATGTCGCCACCATCATTTTTATATATAAAGATTATCTGTTCAGGCGTTATGCCAACACAAAGCGAAATAGGGATAAATTTTTTTTTTATATATAGATAAAGCAAACACCTCTATGAACAAAGCGTTTGTATAATAATTTTTCTCTTGGGTTCAGATGAATCTAAAATCCACTCTTACGGACACACTCATCAGCACTTTTGCTTTGATAGCTATATTATATGAGCATATTTTTGGGTCAGCCTTGGTCCACCTAATGGTCAATATTTTGGAAACGGGTTCACAGTTGAACCTGAAAACTGTTCCTTGTAAAAACTCTCATCAACACCTTTTATTTGAAACCCATATCAAAAACAAATACAATAAAAAAATTACTCAAATCGGTACATCCGTTCAGGCGCGATGTGATCACCAAGGGAAATGGGCATTCATTTATATATATATATATATAAGGCAAACACCTCTAAGAACAAAGCGTTTGCATAATAATTTTTCTCTTGTGTTCAGATGAATCTAAAATCCACTCTTACGGACACGCTCATCAGCACTTTTGATTTGATAGCTATATTATATGAGCATATTCTTGGGTCAGGCTTGGTCCACCTTTGACATTGACCATTCAATATTTTGGAAACGGGTTCACAGATGAACCTGAAAACTGCTCCCTGTAAAAACTCTCATCAACACCTTTTATTTGATACCCATATCGTAAAAACACATTCTGGGTCCACATTTTGATCAATATCTCAAGATTCCACAAATTTTTTCAACTTTTTCTTTTTGAAAAACCTTCTCCGGGCAAAAACAAATATGATAAAAAAAATTTGTGAAATCGGTCCATCCGTTCAGGTGTGATGTGATCACCAAGAGAAATGGGCATTCATTTTTATATATATAGATTTATTTAATTTTAGTTTTTTCTTCGGAGGGCAGGACTGTTCTGCCCACAGACCAACAAAAATAACAAAACCGAGTACCGAAAAATCGAAAATGCTTGCTGGGACGCAGCACTTGCGCCGGCTAGCGTACAAGTGATCGACATAAAAGAAATATGAAAAAAAGGGAAGGAAACACACAGGGTACCTCAGACGTGTTTATTTATGTAAAGCGGAAACCAGTCGGACAGCAACGTGTAGCCGCGACTTAATTGCCACAAGGGAAGGAAAAACGTTCGTATAAGGTTAGAGATAGGACCAAATATTAGGGTCCGGTTAACATTAACTTCAGATAAGGTAACTAATTTCAAGTTTATCCTTATGTTGTCACTTCGGCTATTCGCCACCTTCCTCCCACGTATGTATATGAGCAACCACATGCATAATTCAAACCAATTTTTCTTTCTATTTATGAAGTTTTGATCGAGAGTAAAATTTGAGTAAATGGATGACGATGAAACGGAAGTTATGACACAGAAATAGAAGTTGTAGCCGACTTTCAGGCGTAGGCGTTTTTCTGATATCACGGGAACAGCTCAACCGATTTGGATAAAATTTGGCATTATAGATAGTATGATTCATTCTAAGATTATATGCGAGGGTATTGCCACTTGGGACGGTTCACAGGGTTGCCACCTATCTCATTTTTTTTTTAAATATTGAACAAGATATTATCGACGTATTCCAAATCTGTAAATCTCAAACAGGGTTGCCGCCTAGGGTTGCCACCTAACCGCATTTTATTTATTTTTATTGATATCTCGGGACCCGCTTGACCGATATGGATATAGATTGGCATTATAGATAGTATGATTCATTCTAAGATTATATGCATGGGTCTTGCCACTTGGGTCGGTTCAAAGGGTTGCCACCTATCTCATTTTTTTTTAAATATTGAGCAAGATATGCCTATATGGGTATCAAATGAAAGGTATTTTCGACCGTGTTCCAAATATGTAAATCTTAAGTAGGGTCGCCACCTAGGGTTGCACCTAACCGCATTTGATTTTTATTGATATCTCGGGAACCGCTTGACCGATGTGTATACAATTTGGCATTAAAGATAGTATGATTCATTCTATGATTATATGCGTGGGTGTGGCGACTTGGGGCGGTTCATAGGGTTGCCACCTATCTCAATTTTTTTAATATTGAGCAAGATATGCCGACCGTATTCCAAATACGAAAATCTCAAGAAGGGTTCTCACCTAGGGTTGCCACCTAACCGCATATTATTTATTTTTATTAATATCTTGGGAACCGCTCGACCGATGTGTATAAAATTTGGCATTAAAGATAGTATGATTTATTCTTTGATTATATGCGTGGGTGTGGCCACTTGGGGCAGTTCACAGGGTTGTCACCTATCCCAATTTTTTAAATATTGAGCAAGATATGCCAATTGTGATGGCTGGCTTTCTGTTTCCCTTTGCTCTTTTGACGATCCGAAGTAGTCTTAGTCTGTCACATACATTATTTTATTTTCAAGTATCTACGAATATTGCTTTCGATCGTTACCCAACCCTAGTAAAAGAAAATGGACAATGAGGGAGAGTATGAGAGGTGAGGCTGTCAAGTGAAGAGATGAAGAGCTTCTCGTTCTTTTTCGATTGGATTTTCGCAGAAACAGGTTTGAGTTCTGAATTAAGGTAATAACAAGTGCTAAGGAAAAAGTAAATCTAAAAGTTTTATAACCATCGTGTAACACGCGGATAAGCCATTAAATCGAATTAAATTTGCGAAAAGTCCTATCCATCATCACTTGATTATTTCTCTTCACGCTTAACTGGTTTTGCAGAAGTTGCTTTATTTGGTGTTTAAACCATAAGAACTCCATTTCCTTGGTCAGCCAGCAGGATTACGATAGGAGTTCGCATAATCTCGAGCGAAATCTACAAAAGAAGTTACCCAATCTACTTCGGTGACCAGAAGAAATCCTAATCAGACTTCAAAAGAAAAACTTAAACATCTACGTTTGGTCACATGTCGAATATAGTTACTTGCAAGCTCTGGCGTATGCAAATTGCTCCAGGCTGTGCTGGATACTCATTTTCCAATTCCACGTTCTACATATTTCCAAATGTAAAGTTTGTGTAAAATTTATGTAAATACATATAGGTAGACTTAAAGAAAGATATATGTAAGTCTTCTTTTAAATCCGCAAGGAGTAAAATAGTTGAAAAAAGAGAAAAAAAGAAAGCATTCCAGAAGATCTAAAATTTACATTCATAATAATTTTTCTACTTTCCAAAAGGTAATGATAATTGCTTTCAAGTCAAAATAAATTAAATTAAGCGTAGGGAAAGCCACGCGCACTAATTCATATGTATTTCATTGATCTCAAAATCTCAGACTTATTATAATTCATACGTATTAAGTATAAAAATTTCACACACCCTAGTACACGCTATACCCGGTTGCTGTTTGCGCAAACATCTATGGAGGACCTATAACCATGTAAGTTGTAATATTGTTTAAGCTATATATACATATGTTGAATTAATAAACACACAATTGTGAAAGAAAATAAAAAAATTTACGAAAGAAAAAAAATCTGTAAGGCTATTCATATGCATAGTTAATATGCATAAATCTGGCCTATACATCAGGCAAGATAGTTCAATTAGATACTACCTAAAAATCTAAAAAGTTTATAAACATGATTGAAAAGGCTTTAAGTTAAATTTAATATCACTTTTTATTGTTTTTTTTTTTTTATATTGTTGCATTGCATAATAAATATGTAGTCATGAGCATATTAATATATGTACGCATATAAAAGTACGCGCGCTTTTCTTAGCGTAAACCTGTTTTGCTAAATTTCCCTACTCTTAATTCTTAAATTAGTATTTGCTCTCTTATTAATTAAAGAAAAAGCAAAAGAAAAAAAAAGAAACAAAAAGAAAAACATTATCATAAACCAATATAATGAATGATTTCTGCTTTTAAATTCTCTTTTGTTTGTATGTATTATTCTTGAATGATAAAAACAAAGTGAAAAATAAACAAGTAAGGAAAGCTGTCTTCGGCTGTGCCGAAGGCTAAATACCTTTCATGAATAAGCGTAGCGATTTTCACTGTTTGATCCCAGTACAGCCTGTGTGAATTTAACTTCCGCTCATACCGAAATTATCGGAACTATCGATTATATGGGGGCGCTGTGTTATGTTGGTCCAATCTCATTGATTTTTAACATCGACGTTCCACATTCTAAAACAGCAATAGTTACGAAATTTCACGTTCCTACCTATATAATTACAGTAGTTATCTACCAAAATCCGTTTATCGGAACAATCGATTCTATGGGGGCTATGTGAAATATTTATCCCATCTCGATGATTTTCAACATCGATATTTCACATATAAAAATAGTGATACTCGGGACCCGCTTGACCGATATGGATATAGATTGGCATTATAGATAGTATGATTCATTCTAAGATTATATGCATGGGTCTTGCCACTTGGGTCGGTTCAAAGGGTTGCCACCTATCTCATTTTTTTTTAAATATTGAGCAAGATATGCCTATATGGGTATCAAATGAAAGGTATTTTCGACCGTGTTCCAAATATGTAAATCTTAAGTAGGGTCGCCACCTAGGGTTGCACCTAACCGCATTTGATTTTTATTGATATCTCGGGAACCGCTTGACCGATGTGTATACAATTTGGCATTAAAGATAGTATGATTCATTCTATGATTATATGCGTGGGTGTGGCGACTTGGGGCGGTTCATAGGGTTGCCACCTATCTCAATTTTTTTAATATTGAGCAAGATATGCCGACCGTATTCCAAATACGAAAATCTCAAGAAGGGTTCTCACCTAGGGTTGCCACCTAACCGCATATTATTTATTTTTATTAATATCTTGGGAACCGCTCGACCGATGTGTATAAAATTTGGCATTAAAGATAGTATGATTTATTCTTTGATTATATGCGTGGGTGTGGCCACTTGGGGCAGTTCACAGGGTTGTCACCTATCCCAATTTTTTAAATATTGAGCAAGATATGCCAATTGTGATGGCTGGCTTTCTGTTTCCCTTTGCTCTTTTGACGATCCGAAGTAGTCTTAGTCTGTCACATACATTATTTTATTTTCAAGTATCTACGAATATTGCTTTCGATCGTTACCCAACCCTAGTAAAAGAAAATGGACAATGAGGGAGAGTATGAGAGGTGAGGCTGTCAAGTGAAGAGATGAAGAGCTTCTCGTTCTTTTTCGATTGGATTTTCGCAGAAACAGGTTTGAGTTCTGAATTAAGGTAATAACAAGTGCTAAGGAAAAAGTAAATCTAAAAGTTTTATAACCATCGTGTAACACGCGGATAAGCCATTAAATCGAATTAAATTTGCGAAAAGTCCTATCCATCATCACTTGATTATTTCTCTTCACGCTTAACTGGTTTTGCAGAAGTTGCTTTATTTGGTGTTTAAACCATAAGAACTCCATTTCCTTGGTCAGCCAGCAGGATTACGATAGGAGTTCGCATAATCTCGAGCGAAATCTACAAAAGAAGTTACCCAATCTACTTCGGTGACCAGAAGAAATCCTAATCAGACTTCAAAAGAAAAACTTAAACATCTACGTTTGGTCACATGTCGAATATAGTTACTTGCAAGCTCTGGCGTATGCAAATTGCTCCAGGCTGTGCTGGATACTCATTTTCCAATTCCACGTTCTACATATTTCCAAATGTAAAGTTTGTGTAAAATTTATGTAAATACATATAGGTAGACTTAAAGAAAGATATATGTAAGTCTTCTTTTAAATCCGCAAGGAGTAAAATAGTTGAAAAAAGAGAAAAAAAGAAAGCATTCCAGAAGATCTAAAATTTACATTCATAATAATTTTTCTACTTTCCAAAAGGTAATGATAATTGCTTTCAAGTCAAAATAAATTAAATTAAGCGTAGGGAAAGCCACGCGCACTAATTCATATGTATTTCATTGATCTCAAAATCTCAGACTTATTATAATTCATACGTATTAAGTATAAAAATTTCACACACCCTAGTACACGCTATACCCGGTTGCTGTTTGCGCAAACATCTATGGAGGACCTATAACCATGTAAGTTGTAATATTGTTTAAGCTATATATACATATGTTGAATTAATAAACACACAATTGTGAAAGAAAATAAAAAAATTTACGAAAGAAAAAAAATCTGTAAGGCTATTCATATGCATAGTTAATATGCATAAATCTGGCCTATACATCAGGCAAGATAGTTCAATTAGATACTACCTAAAAATCTAAAAAGTTTATAAACATGATTGAAAAGGCTTTAAGTTAAATTTAATATCACTTTTTATTGTTTTTTTTTTTTTATATTGTTGCATTGCATAATAAATATGTAGTCATGAGCATATTAATATATGTACGCATATAAAAGTACGCGCGCTTTTCTTAGCGTAAACCTGTTTTGCTAAATTTCCCTACTCTTAATTCTTAAATTAGTATTTGCTCTCTTATTAATTAAAGAAAAAGCAAAAGAAAAAAAAAGAAACAAAAAGAAAAACATTATCATAAACCAATATAATGAATGATTTCTGCTTTTAAATTCTCTTTTGTTTGTATGTATTATTCTTGAATGATAAAAACAAAGTGAAAAATAAACAAGTAAGGAAAGCTGTCTTCGGCTGTGCCGAAGGCTAAATACCTTTCATGAATAAGCGTAGCGATTTTCACTGTTTGATCCCAGTACAGCCTGTGTGAATTTAACTTCCGCTCATACCGAAATTATCGGAACTATCGATTATATGGGGGCGCTGTGTTATGTTGGTCCAATCTCATTGATTTTTAACATCGACGTTCCACATTCTAAAACAGCAATAGTTACGAAATTTCACGTTCCTACCTATATAATTACAGTAGTTATCTACCAAAATCCGTTTATCGGAACAATCGATTCTATGGGGGCTATGTGAAATATTTATCCCATCTCGATGATTTTCAACATCGATATTTCACATATAAAAATAGTGATACTTCCAAAATTGCACGTTCCTACGTGTTTAATTACAGGAGTTATAGGCCAAAATCCGTTTATCGGAATAATCGATTGTATGGGAGCTATGTGAAATATATATCCCATCTCAATGATTTTCAACATCGATATTTCCGATATAAAAATAGCAATACTTACAAAATTTCACGTTCCTTCCTCTTTAATTAAAGGAGTTATAGCCCAAAAGCCGTTTATCGGAACAATCGATTGTATGGGGGCTATGTGAAATATTTATCCCATCTCAATGATTTTCAACATCGATATTTTACATATAAAAATAGCGATGCTTCCAAAATTTCACGTTAAATTACAGGAGTTATAGCCTAAAATCAGTTTATCAGAATAATCGGTTGTACGGGAGCTATATGTAATATCGGCCCGATCTTGCTGGTTCCGACAAATGATTCCTATATTGGAAAATGGTGGCCGCATACAAAATTTCAGGCAAATATCTCAAAAACTGAGGGACTAGTTTGCGTTCAAACAGACAGACAGACAGACGGACATGGCTAAATCAACTCATCTCTTATACTTATTGATAGGTCTATCTCTTCTTCTTCTCATACTTACAAACATCGGACCAAAGTTATAATACCATTTCATGTTCATGAAAGGTATAATAAATGCTAAAGTAAACGTATAAGTCTAAGATAAATGTAATTGTTGGTTGATCTTGGTTGGGTACGGGAGAGATCATTTTAACTCTCAGTATAAAGGTAGGGAAGGGATCGAGAGGAGACAAGGAGCGAAACACCACCGTTGTCCTCCATTCACAAAATATTGTTTTATGTTTGTTTATGCATTTTTTCCCCTCATTGCTAATAGATTGCATTGATTATATCGTGATGATGCTTACCACTGCAGTCCGGTTTTATCTAAGCAATATTAGGCTGTTCGTCCGTTTTCATAGTGTTTTCATAATGTTGAGTGCAATGTATGCTAACCTTTTCGCTGTAGGTGTGGTTCCACCTTTTGGTTTTGTCCCAACTCAGTGCATGAAATGTTGTTATACATATATATATACTAGGGTGAGGTGTTAGGAGCAAGAACCCCGACAACCCGTCTGACTAAGCCTGGAAAGAGCAAGCATGCACAACCGCTCCAATCCCATCCAAAGCCCGCATGAACAAGTGTAATAAAGATATATGACTTCATTACCGTATAACAATAAATGGCGCCCAACGTGGGGCCCGAGGAAAAGAGGGTATGTGAACACCTTTTTCTTTTTTTTGGCCCAAAATATTTACTTCAGTATTTTTTTACTGGTGTCGGAATTAGTTTGGATGCGCTAGGTCGTCCATCTAACCAACTAGTATTTAAAAATGCATATTTTTGTTTTTTATAAATATCTTAATTTTTTTTAACGCTTGGAGTTAAGTTGCATACTTTCAGTGGTATCGCTTACCAGCTGTTGAGTTGAAATGTTTATAAAAATGGGTTTTACAATTTTTACTACACACATATGTACAGCATGTGAAGGAAATGCTTATTGGTAAAATAGTAAAATCCAAATTTGATTTTGCACCAACGCTCATGATTCCATTTCGAAGTGCATAAATATGAAACTTTATTTTGAAACTCTTATTTTTTTTTAAACCAACAATTACATTAACTCACAAGACTTAATAGAACAACCAAAGGAGGAAAGACACATCTTTTTTTTTGCTTCGATAGAACACAAAACCATATAAATTACTTTAATTGAGTCACTTATAAGAAGAACAAAATGCCGTTGCATCGTAGCGAAGAGCATTTGGCAGATCTTGTAGCCCCTGGTAACATCTGTTCCATTTATAATGATGAAACAACGAATTTTAATTTTGTAATTACACCATGTATGCACGGGTTCCACCGATCATGCCTAACAATTTGGCTTACTGACCATGACTCATGCCCCTTATGTCGAGGAACAATCGATACGCAGTCGTTGCGCAGTTTTTCAGAACAAGATTTAGCTGCTGGTATCGAAATTCCATTCTCTCAAGGTGCTGTTTCTAGAAATCCCAATCCGAATGTTGTAGGCGTAACAACGAGGGCAAGAGCTGCCGATAATAATACACATAATTCATCTAATCACGGTGAATTCCGTTCTCCTGCAAATTCGCGTGGTGGAAGAGGCAACAGGCAGAACCGAGACCAACACCGTGAACAAAACGTTGATATGCGACGAATTCAACAAATAGTGGAAGACACGACGCAGCGTTGATATGACGAGGGAAATTACGGACTTGGTGAGTCAAATGCTATCCCAGTCTCCGGAGTCGAAATCTCAATATAGGGAATCGCCAAAATGAACCTAGTAGACCGAGTAGGGACTTACAACCAACCATGCCAGACACTCATAGTGTTAATGACAGACAGATTTCTGGCGATGTGGCCACACAAAATCACAACGTTGGTAGAAATCTCAACTCATCCGCTCACAACAACAATTCTAGTAGGTCGAATGTAGAAAATGGGCGTGACCTATCCCAAGAAGCAATTTCAAAAATCATAATCAACTGGAAACTGACTTTCGATGGATCGAGATAACGTTTCAGTTGATGAATTCATATACAGGGTGAATGCATTGACGATGTCGTCTCTGCGTGGAAACTTCAATGCACTTTGTCAAAATGCTCACACTCTTTTCGAAGGAAAGGCAAAGAACTGGTATTGGAGGTACCACCACACAGTTCGAGTCCCTGACTGGATCGATTTGTGTGACGCTTTGAAAAACAATTTTAAAGATGTGCGAACGGATTATGATCTGAAAGAACGAATCCGAAACAGAAAACAAGAACACGGAGAAACGTTTGAGCAATTATTGGAAGCTGTAATGAAGTTGTGTGACAGCTTGCGTTTACCTTTGTCAGAACAGGAGTTGGTCGAAACCTTGATTCGCAACATACTGCCGGACATTCGTTTGGAGCTACTTCATTTAGATATCACCACCATTCAGAACTGAGACGTACTTGTAGGCGTCGGGAAAACTTCTTCGAAACGGTAAAAACTGGTTTTTCTAAATCAATTATGCCAAAAAAGCGCCAGCTAGCGGAAGTAGGTCACTCTACCCAGACAGAGGTTTTAGTTGAGAGTTCTCCCGATTATATTGATTCCGCAGGACTAGACGCTATAGAAAGGAAATGCTGGAATTGCGACGAGACGGGACATGGATATAAACAATGTGTGAAGCCTCGTCGTGTTTTCTGCTACGGATGTGGATTACTTGCTTTCTTTTTACCGAATTTCCCCAACTGTAATAGTTCGGAAAACAAACAAAGGGGTGTCTTCATCAACACCAGCAGGCATCCCAAGCCAACACCCAAGTAAAAAGCCCTATACAAATTTTAAAACGTTCAGACCCATGCAACAGACCAGATTTGCCTGTCCACCCAATTCGCCCCTTGCACGTGCGACTGCAAGACTATGCAGCTAGGCGTGAAAAGTTATTCCCGAAGTCACGATCGACTACCCGAGCAAGAAATTATTGGGCAAATGTTAAAGAGAAAAACGAATCTTTATCTGCCACCACCATATGTAAACCAGGTGCATCCGACCGTATGCTGCTGTAAAAATCTGTAATAAAGAGGTTTTAGGTTTGCTCGACTCCGGTGCATCGATAAGTTGTTTAGGCTCAAAGTGGGCGAGAGATGTACTAGCGAAAAACCTGAAAATGAAAAAACTTGATTCAAAGCTATGTACGGCTGATGGCACTAAACAAAAAGTAGTAGGTATCGTAACCCTTGATGTTCAGTACCAAAGCAATACCTTTGCAATCGATTTTTACATTGTACCAACTCTTAGTCAAGACGTGTATTTGGGGGTAAATTTTTGGAAAAAGTTTCAAATTGCTCCAAATATACTTAGTGAAATAAACATCCATGAAGAAGAAGGAAACACTCATGTATTATCGGCCCTTCAAAAAGAGAAGCTGGATGCGGCAGTGCGATGTTTTCCTTCATTTGAAGAAAAAGGTTTGGGTAAAACAACGCTCGTCGAATATTTTATCGATGTCGGCAACGCTAAACTGATTAAACAACGCCATTACCCGATCTCGCCAGCTGTGGAGAAGTTAATGGGCGAAGAGATTGATCGCATGATTTCTTTAGGTGTTATCGAGGAGTCAAATAGCTGTTGGTCATCCCCGGTTGTGTTGGTTAGGAAACCAGGGAAAGTGCGATTATGTCTTGATAGTCGAAAAGTTAACTCTTTGACGGTAAAGGACGCCTATCCATTTCGTCGTAGGGTATGGCACCCTACAAACGGATCCATATAAAGTTTCATCAATAAGTGACTACCCACCTCCAAAAACCGTAAAGCAGCTACGAAGATTTTTAGGAATGGCAGGCTGGTATAGGAGATTCATAGCGAATTTTGCGGCTATTACTAACCCCCTAACCGATTTGCTTAGGAAGGGACGCAAATTCGATTGGAATGAGAACGCGCAAAACGCTTTTGATTTATTAAAGCAACGCTTAACGTCAGCTCCTATACTAGCCAACCCAGACTTCACTAGACCGTTCATATTGCAATGCGATGCGAGTCAAAGCGGGGTAGGAGCAGTACTCGCACAGGAAAATGATAATGGAGAGGAGATTCCAATTGCGTATATGAGCCAAAAGCTTAATAAAGCACAGCGGAACTACTCTGTAACCGTACAAGAGTGCCTCGCTGCAGTATTGGCGGTGAAAGAGTTCCGTCCCTATATTGAAGGACAGGAGTTTAGGATTATAACAGACCACGCCAGCCTTCGGTGGCTGATGCAGCAAACAGAGCTAAGTGGTCGTTTGGCTCGTTGGGCACTGAAACTGCAGGCGTTCACTTTTACGATCGAGCATCGAAAGGGGACCGCCAATGTTGTCCCAGACGCTCTGTCCCGAGTTAATAATGCAAACGACGAGTTAAAATTGACTTGCGAAAACGTACCCAATATAGACCTGCTCTCGTCAGAATTCGACAGCATAGAGTATGCTGATTTACGAGAAAAACTTAAGCGTTAGGCCGAAAAATTCCCTGATTTTAAGGTAAACGGAAAGTATATCTATCATCGAAACGAATTCTATAGTGGTAACGAGGAGCAGCAGGAACTTGCTTGGAAGCTTCTGGTTCCAAAAGCGTTGAGAAGCCAGGTTATAAGTAATGCACATGATGTAAGCACAGCTGCTCACGGGGGAGTTTCAAAAACAGTCGAACGAGTTCGTAGATTTTTCTTCTGGCCCGGCATTTACGGTTCAGTTTTGGAATACGTAGCAAGGTGTGAAACGTGTAAAAGCACCAAACATCCCACAAAAGTGTTGAGACCTCCCATGGGTAACTTTGGTCCCATCGAAAGAATTTTCCAGAGGCTATATATCGATCTCATTGGGCCGTTTCCGCGATCCAAAGAAGGGCATATTGGTATACTAATTATATTTGACCAAATGACTAAATTTACATTTTTATGCCCATTGAAGAAGTTCACAACTTCCCCAATTATTACATTTGTAAAGCACCATGTTTTTGATACCTTTGGCGTACCCGAATTCATTGTTACGGATAACGGAAGTCAATTTAGGTCACGAGATTTCGATAGCTTTTTGGAGAAATTCGGGGTTAAGCACTTATACACGGCCGTATATTCCCCACAGAGCAATTGCTCAGAGCGGGTCAATCGATCGATAAATGCTGCCCTACGCGCTTATATTAAAAACGACCAGCGGACATGACAGGAAAACTTTTAGGGACCTATCATGCTAAGGATATTCAAAACGCATAAACGGGAATTTTTTGTTGTCTTTCCATGCCATTATTCAGCTTTGAAAAACGATAGGTGTCCCTACATTATTCATTTGGACTGGCTTTCTGTTTCCCCTTTGCTCATTTGACGAAGCCGAAGTAGTCTTAGTCTGTCACACACATTATTTTTTTTTTTCAAGTATCTACGAATATTGTTTTCGATCGTTATCCTAGGGTTGGAAGAAAATGGACAATGAGGGAGGGTATGAAAGGTGAGGCTGTCAAGTGAAGAGATGTGGAGCTTCTCGTTCTTTTTCGATTGGATTTCCGCAGAAGCAGGTTCGAGTTCTGAAGTAAGCTAATAACAAGTGCTAAAGACTCAGACTTCAAAAGAAAAACTTAAACATCTACGTTTGGTCACATGTCGAATATAGTTACTTGTTGCAAGCTCTGGCGTATGCAAATTGCTCCAGGCTGTGCTGGATACTCATTTTCCAATTCCACGTTCTACATATTTCCAAATCTAAAGTTTGTGTACAATTTATGTAAATACCCTGCAGTCAAATTCCGAACTACTGAGCAAACATACTAGTTCATTGACTAACCATTTTGTGGCATATGCCTACCAGTTCGTTGTTGATTAGTTTTAAAAGCAGTCAATGCCAAACTACTCAGCAAACAATATAGTTCATTGACTATACATTTTGTGGTGTATTTATACTAGTTCATTGCTGATTAGCTTCAAACCAGTCAAGGCCAAACTACTCAGCAAACAATATAGTTCAATGATGAGACATTTTGTGGTGTATTCATACTAGTTCATTTCTGATCACCTTTAAACCAGTCAATGTCCAACTACTCAGCAAAGAATATAGTTCATTGACTATACATTTTGTGGTGTATTTATACTAGTTCATTGCTGATTAGCTTCAAACCAGTCAAGGCCAAACTACTCAGCAAACAATATAGTTCAATGACGATACATTTTGTGGTGTATTCATACTAGTTCATTTCTGATCACCTTTAAACCAGTCAATGTCCAACTACTCAGCAAAGAATATAGTTCATTGACTATACATTTTGTGGTGTATTTATACTAGTTCATTGCTGATTAGCTTTAAGCCAGACATTGCCAAACTACTCGGCAAACAATGTAATTCATTGACTGTACATTTTGTGGTGTATTCATACTAGTTCATTTCTGATTAGCTTTAAACTAGTCAATGCCAAACTACTCAGCAACATTATAGTTCTACGCCTAAAAATTTTGTGGTGTATTCATACTAGTTAATTTCTGACTACCTTCAAACTAATCAATTCCAAACTACTCAGCAGACACCTAGCTCGTTTACTATACATTTTATGGATGTTTTTATACTAGTTCTTTGCTGATTACCCTTAAACCAATCAATGCCAATCTAATCAGAAAACATACTAGTATACAACTATAATTTGCTGGGCGAAATAATACTAGTCAGAAAAATCCTGGTTCGTACTAGTATGCAAGTATGTATGAAACTCGGGTTGAAATCATACTACACCTTTTTCAGTTTATATTCAGAAAGTTTTCTGAATATCAATTGTAATTTTCTGAATGTCAATTGTATTTTTCTGAAAATCAAATGGAAATTCTGTAACTGCATTCAGATCTTTTATGATCCCTCTAGATCTTTTATGATCCCATTTTGGCCAGGTTTGTTTGGATGTCCGGCACCCTGGGGATTGTTGCTACTTTTCGTTGGCTTGACGGAGTGTGTACTCCAACCCAACGAAAGGTGGCAACAATCCCCAAGTTGCCGGACATCCAAACAAACCTGGCCGAAATGGGATCATAAAAGATCTAGAGGCATTCACGCCCTAAGAAGGAGAGAAATCTTAATATTAATAGGTGTTCTAACTGGGCACTGCCTTATTGGTAGGCACGCAGAAGGGGTGCCCTATCGACGATGCTGTAGGAGCTGCAAAGATGATGAGGAAGAGGAAACGGTGAAGCACCTCATCTGCAACTGCCCGGCCTTAAGCGGCGCGGGAACGCGCTTTTTGGGAGTTCCCTTCCTGGATAGTCTAAACCAGACCGCTGGGATTTTCCAAATGGCTGGGTCCCGGGACTGACTTTCCTAGTGCTGGTGGTATCACAATGGCCTTTTCAAAACTGGCCTATGTGTGCCTCTGCGGCATCCTTTAACCTAACCTAACCTAACTGCATTCAACTGTTTGAACAGTCACAGATTTTTAAATTTAAAAAAAAAAACTAGGTCCCGCCAACTCATAGGGAAAAAATCAAAGCAGCACACTATAAGTTGGAAGAGAAGTTCGGCAAAAGTCTCGTTAGAGATTATGACAACCTGTTGGTATATAACCGCCATTTTTTTTACGTTGCGGCATAAACTTGAGTATATTGACAACAACAATATAAATTAACTCTACCAATGCTCCTTTAACTCGAGTGTATGGCCCAGCATGAAAGCAGTCTTACTTTGACTCTTTTTGATGTAAAAATAAGACTTAATTTTATCTATATATCATATGCGGGTCCGGAACTCCGCAGTGGACGACTAACTTAACCTTAATTTACCTTACCTAAAAATACAACCCCAAAGCCGCAATTACATAAAACTTTGACAAATGCGCGCCTCGTTTTTGAGCATTTGCAAAAATTTCGCTTCGCTTTACGTTTAAAAAACTTTGTATGAAAGTGGATCCTACAAAGTTGAATGCAATTGGGCCTTCACCTATATAATCAAACTTGACGAACGCGGAATTTGAAAGGAGCCATTGCAAGTAGAATTCAAAAATTAAATTAAAAATACAATAAACAACATAATTTAAAAAATATAGAAAAAAAAACTTGAGTTAACTTTACCGAGAATCGAACTCAGAGCCTTTAGCTCATTTTTGGCTGTGTATGAACTAGTATATCAACTGGTATAATGCTGATGCAGAGGCTGACTAGTATACCAATTGGTATGGTGCTGATGCAGAAGAGGACAATTGCTTTTCTTTTTCTCTTGTAACTGCTTCTTTTTTACCTTGTAATTCACAGATGCTTTTTCGTGTTTAGGTAAATACAAATAGTCGCTGCTTTCTAAAGAATAAACTGGTATATTGCTGATGTAGAGGCTGACTATGATACTGGTGCATAGACCGACTAGTATACCAACTGGAATGAATGTCAAATTCGTGGACTAGTATAACAAGTGGTACGATCTGAATGGGCATAATGATTAGTATGTCCTGCCGCATAGACTGAGCAGTATGTCAACCGGTATGATTCTGATGTATATATGAACTAGTATATCAACTGGTAAGATTCTGATGCATATATGAACTAGTATGTCAAATGGTATATTTCTGATGCAAATTTGAACTAGTATGTCAACTGATATGATTATGATGCATAAATGAACTGATATGTCAACTGGTATGATTCTGATGCATAAATGAACTACTATATCAACTGGTATGATTCTGACGCATATATGAACTAGTATGACAACTGGTATGATTCCGATGATTTTTTTAACTAGTCTGTTAATTGGTATGATTCTGATGCATTAATGAACTAGTCTGTCAACTGGTATGATTCTGATGCATATAAGAAGTAGTCTGTCAACAGGTATGATTCTGATGCATATATGAACTAGTCTGCCAACTGGTATGATTCTGATGCATATATGATCTAGTCTGTCAACTGGTATGAGTCTGATGCATATATGAACTAGTCTTTCAACTGGTATGATTCTGATGTATATATGAACTAGTCTGCCAACTGGTATGATTCTGATGTATATATGAACTATTCTTTCAACTGGTACGATCCTGACGTATATACGAACTAGTATCTTAAATGGTATGATACTGATGTGTATAATAACAAGTATATCAACTGGTATATTCCTGATGCAGAGGCTGACTAGTCAGCCAATGGGTATGGTGCTGATGCAGAGAAGGACAATTGCCATCTCGTAGGACATCGCCGTGTTAAAAATACCAGTTGCTAATATGGAAAAATTACAGAACTCGAACTAGTTGAAGCCGCCTAGCTGACTGGTATTTGATTAGTATAAAACTAGTTAAGTTGACTGCAGGGTTTCAATTCAATGCAATGTCAGTGTCAAGATATATTGTTAATATTTTACTATTTGGAACTTGCAATTTTTTATTAAAATTTAGAAAAATTAGAACTTTTTTCGGTCAGAATTCATTCAAATGAATGCCTTTTGCAACATTCTGAATCGATTTAAAGGGCGTTTTAGGGAATTTTACACCCTTCAAAATTGTCTTTGTGCGTTGGGCCTATCTCTCATTGGTTCACCAGTGGTTGCTTTATATAAATATCTACATGCTGCTAAACTTTTAACCAAGGACTGGAACCGAAACCGTAACTGTAACCGATTAAAACCGATTCATTTTTCAAAACCGAAACCCAAACCGTAACCGTTATTTTTTTCTGAAAAAGAACGAAACCGAAACCGTTTCAAAAGCCGGATTCGGTTCCAAACGGTTTTGAATTTTTTTGAGGACACATATTTTATTTTAAAAGAGGCTACCCTGAATAATTTTCGACCTCAATTTTTGACCTCAATATCAAAATTCCGAAAGAATTGAACTATAGGCGAATGAAGCCATCGAAAAAAATTTACGACATCCGAAAAAAAAAGGTTTAGTGCCCGTCTCAGAAAGCATCACTCATATTAACGTTCCATTTTAACATTTTTCTAATAGAAAAAGTAGACTTAATTTTTTAAACTTATCGGCCAAAAGTCCACCAAGTTTTCAAAGATTTTCAAATTAATGACCACAAACTTATAACATACATACTTATTTTGAAGAAAATTTTTTTCCATAAATAGCGGAAGTAATATTTATTACTATATATTGGAGAAAATTCATCATGGCCACCGGAGAAAAGTTATAAAAATTAAGACTTATTTTGCATTTAGGTACATATTTGAGTTTTGTAGTACCATAAATTTGTGTGTTGGTGCTTTTATTTGGAAACCGAAACCGGAACGAAACCGTAACTGAAGCCGAAATAAATGTTGAAGATTGAAACCGAAACACGTTACAAAACCGTAACCGAAACCGGAACTGTATTTTAATCGGTTTCATTCCTTGCTTTTAACATAATTGGTAGAGAAGTGCCCAAGTTAGCAAAAATATTTAACGATTTTTCGGGTTTTACTTTTATCGATATATCCAAAACCGGTTATCGGATATAGACAATTTTTTTTCCAAATAATTCTCTGTTTATATATCAGTATGCTGCTAAAATTTCAAAATGATCGGAGGGAAAGTGTTAATGTTATTGAATAACCAACTTCGCTCTAAAAAATATTTGAGGGTTTTTCGGGTTTATATTGTTAACGATATCTCCAAAACCGGGTGTCGGGTATTAACAATTTTTTTGCCTAAATATAACCTTCATATATCGTTACACGTTGATAAAATTTCAAGGAAATCGGTGCAGTAGTGTTTAAATAAATGTATATTATACACTGCTACTTGTTTTTATATGTATATATAAATCTTCGATCTATTGACTATATCTCAATGAGGCATCATGTCCCACGAATTACGCTAATAAATTTAAGCTCCTCTTTATCTACCAATGAAGCATAAAAAAGTTATTCTTGTGCTTCGATGTTACAATTTTATTTTTGTTTTATCAAAAATGTAACACTATTTGTGATTTGCCCATATGGAACTCTACATATATCTATATCGATTATCTTGTGCCGTTACGTACTACCGTTATGTGAACAAAATTAATATACTCTTGTACTAGTACTAGTACGCTGGATATAAAAATATCTCAACGGTCGTTATATTAGCACTTCGGAGTCTCACAGAGCCAAAAGTACCTAATAAAATAGAACAAAAGTGATAAGATATCTGTATGGTTTTTTTTCAGAATATGTGCTTCTTATATTTGTAGAGAAAATCTTATTAATGTTTTCCAAGTGAAATCACATATTATTGTAGAGAAAATCTTATAAATATTTTCAAAGGGAAGTCATATATTTTGAGATGATTTTCTTTTAAATATTTAAATTAAAAAAAAAGTACCGAACATACAATTTTTGGAATGCTAAACCCAGCTGTTTGCCATCTGGCCATCGGGTAGGTATGCTTGCCAGCGTCTAATTACTAGTCCTTTTTCCAAATAACGCAAAACAAAAAGAAATCGCGACAAAGTAAGAAGAAATTCACTTAATTTTATCAAATGGAACTTCCTCATAAAACCAAAGAGATTTCCGTATAGCTTTTTTTCTTCGTTTCCACCGTTTCGACTACCCCTTTGCCCAAAAACTGTTCATGAAGACAATCTTTTTAATCTTGTTGTACACCTAGCAGTGCATTTAGAAAACCGACGAGTTTACTTTTCAGAAGGCAATGTAGATCAAGTTCTTGAGAATCTGCGTAAAACTACATTAACCGCGTTTTTTGAATTATGCGCCACCGATTCATTTGCGAAAACGCTTCCTTATCCAGAAGTGTTGAGAGAAGTTGTTGAGTACCACCGCCATACAATATTACAGGCACGATACGAAAAAGTGTTGCGTTGTTGTTGCTTATATGCGTATACACCTTATTTGTTGTGGTGTCAATTTGGCTTTTATGCAACAGCTGATGGTGGCGAAGGGTACATCCATCGACACCGCATATCCCCTTGACTTTACAATTGAACGTGCTGTGTGGACGCAGGCACCGACGGCATAGTTTGTGCTTGCGCACAATATCCCATCTATCCGTTCGTGACACTTCCTTGAACGAGATACAATTAAAGATAGCATGGCCGTCAGATTTACATATGATACAGCTTACCAATTTGGGTCCCTCGCCGGCTTCAGAGTGTGTATTCAGCACGCCACGCTTACGTTCCTTTTGCGATGATGTCGGAAGAATTACGCTGTTGGCGCCTTGGGCCAGTTGGAACAACCAGCTGCTGAAATGTTCCAGATTGCTTTCTGCCAAATTCAGTTTGTGCATTCCCCAAAATGCTTGATAAATCGCGGGCAGCTTTGTTACCAGTTTTTGTTCCAGTTCTGGATTATTAAGGTGCGTATGAAGACCCGATGCTTTCATGGACGCGCTGACATTTTGTACTTCAAGCGCGAAGTTGACCAAACCATCCAAGTTGTCTTGTGTTAGAGAAGGCATGTTGCGGATTTGTTGGAGCAAAACGCTTATGATTAGCTCGGGTCTGCCAAACTTCATCTTCAGTGTTGCTATTACCTGTGGCACACTTTGAGCATGCAGCAATAGGTTTTTGACGGATTGACGAGCTGGACCCTCTAGAGGCTTCCGCAGCCTGATTATGTTCTCATCTTGAGAGAATCCACAAATTTCGGTGGTTTGATTATACGTTGCAAAAAATAGTGGCCACTCTTCTGGCTTTCCGCTAAATTTTGGTAGCTCCTCACCTACACTTGTACGCGCAGCGAGTTGGTTGCGGGTCAATCGACGTTGGTAATTGGCATGCGGTACTAGAATTTCTTCTTGCGCACCGCTGGCTGGAGCAACTACGTTTGGTAGCCACAGAGCGGTTGCCTGTTGTGGTATTTGCTGCGTCGGAATGAATTGCGAACGTTGTGTAGGAGCAAATTGTTGTATTGGACGCTGTACGGCGGGCTCATCTTCATCACACTCACTCTCGGAGTCAGTTAGCTCCATGCGTTGCAGCAATTCTTTACGCTTGTTCAAGAGCTCTTGCCTCTGCCTCAATATTTCCGCCTCTTCCCTAAGAATCTGGTCTTCTTCTTCCAATCGCGCCTTACTAGCAGCTGATCTGCGAGATGATGTGGAGCGTGTTGATTTGGCTGGACTCGGAGGGCGATCTTGGTCGATGTCGGCATCTATTGCACCACTTGGCGACTGTTGTGATGTGCCGGGTTGACTTCTGAATTGTTGTTGTTCAACGTTATTACTATGGCTTCCTGGGAGAGTGGGCGCACTTGATGATATTAGCGACAAAGCCTTGGCGTCAATATTACTAGGAGCAAAAAGCGATTGCTTCAATGTAATTCCATCAATAAACCTAGTATTTTCGGTAGCTACATGTGATATTTGAGCCAACTTGGAAGTGGCTCCTGTCCCGATTGTAGCTTTCGATGTGGGAGTGATGGTTTTATCATTGCCAGTGCCATGGGTAGCATCACTTTTTGGTTCTGCTGGAAGACATGGGTTGCAAACCCACTGTGGTTTTTTGACATTGCTTCCAATTTGGGCGCATTTTTTGTGGTATCTTTTGCCACATTCCGTGCATTTTATCATGTGGGGATTATTCACGGCAGAACAAAGTGGGCAGCTGTATAATTTTGCATTGGCCCCAGTGATGGTGTTATCAGTGGCTGACATGATAGATTGGGCAGAGTTTTTTAATTTGTTGACGTTCTTTGAACACGCCTTTATTTAAACTTTACAAATAACAAATATAAATACAAAAAAATTATAATATTAGCGCAGTTAAATATTGCGCGTTAAAAAACTCGTCTTTTTTTCCACTCTGTCGTCACTCTGCTCCCTTTTTGTCGAAAATTATTGACTTCTCCCCTTTCGCTATGATCGATTTTAAGCCGCCAATCAGCGATTGATACGTTGGCACCAGGATTGCCGGACTTCAATTAAGGTTAAGTGGCGCAGACGTTGCCAGATGATGTGAAATGTGCAGTAGACGAGAGTCAGGCCGTATCTTACTTAACACTCCCCCCCTGGTGTTGCCTGGCTAGGCTTCACCAAGTCATTCAGGTCAAGAACGGCCAATTTCGTCGCCGGCCTTTCATACAGGCCCGTTATGGTCTTAACCGTGGCGCTTCTTACCTGGCCATCTTTGCCCTTTCGAACTTCGATCACCCTGCCTTTGGGCCAACAGTTTCGGAGGCTGTTGGGATCGACGATAAATACTATGTGGCCTACTTCAATGGGCTTGACCAATTCAAACCATTTAGAGCGTCGAGTGATGATTGGTAAATATTCATTAACCCATCGTCTCCAAAACGAGTTTGCTATTTGTTGAGAGGCATACCAGCCTTTACGTAGAGTAAATCCATCAGCGGAGACTTCAGATAAAGGTTTTACGCTTACCGAGCCACCAATGAGGAAGTGGTTCGGCGTCAATGCTTCTTCGTCGCAACTCGATATTGGAATATATGTGAGCGGCCTGGAGTTGACGACCAATTCGGCTTCCATTAGTGCCGCCCGTAGTATTTCATCGTTGATTTTCTGGTTTTGCAATATGGCATACAAAACATCTTTCACCGAGCGCACTAACCTCTCCCATGCGCCGCCCATATGTGGTGAAGCTGGTGGAATAAATTTCCAGGTCATGATGGAGCTGGTGGAATAAATTTCCAGGTCATGATGGAGCTGGTGAATGCTTTAACGATTTTGTTCCTGTCGACCATTGCAAATGCAGCTCTCAGTTCTTTTTCCGCTCCTCGAAAGTTGGTGCCGTTTTTCGTTGCTTCTTCGTATGCTCGCCAAAACCGGGCCAAAGTAGTCCACCCCCACGTACGAAAATGGTCGATGAAATGCGGCGACCCTAGCGTGGGGCAAATTTCCCATTCTCGGTGGATTTGGTTGTGCGGTGTTTATCTTGCAGAATTGGCAGCGGCGCTTCACTTGATTGACAATTACTCTAAGTCGAGGCACCCAGTAACGTTGTCGTATATCATTCACCACCGTTTCTGAATTTCTATGATGAAATTTGACGTGGCTGTCGGACACGATCAGATGCGTTACATAATGATGCTTTGGAAGTACTACCAAGTCGTCACCTTCGGTCTTATTATAGCGAGTGGCAAGTCGAATTATGTTGTTGTTGTCCAGATATGGAGACAGCTTATACAGCGGAGACAGCTTATAGATCGTTCTACGTACTTTCCATCTTTGAGGGAAAACAGCTCATCTTTAAAGGTGTCAAACTGAGCCTGTTTCCAAAGCATTATTTCCGCAAGCTGAAAGTCCTCGGACTGGGGTGTACGATAGCTTGTTTCCACGTCTTGTGTGTTCCTTACTCGGTTTAGCCAAATTTTGGCACAATATATGACTGCTGCAGTCGTAGTTAGCAATCTACGCCAGGTGGAGTGTCGCGTTGCGTCCATTTTAATAAATTTGTTGAATTGGTTTTCTTGGTGCAATCCTACGTATTGTGCGCGAAGCTCTTCAGTAGTAGCTGCATTACCGATCCGGCTTTGTTTTGTCCACAGCTCTGGTTGAAGTTTTAAAAAATTGGGACCATTGAACCATCGGGTGTTCACGCCGATCTCAGGAACTTTTTTCCATTTAGTTGCTTCATCAGCTACGTTATCATGTGTTGATACCCAGTGCCAGTCACATGGATCCGTATTTTCTAAAATTTCGCTTATTCGATACGCAACGAACTGCTGATAACGACGGTGATCACTATTGATCCAAGAGAGAACCGTGCTAGAATCTGTCCAAAAATGGCATTTCTTAATAGGAATAGTGTGATATTCTATGATGCTCTTGGCTATGCGTGACCCTAACACAGCCGCTTGCAATTCCAGACGAGGAATTGTTAGCATCTTAAGTGGAGCCACCCTGGTTTTCGAAGCGACCAGAACGCAATGGACATCGTCGCGGGCGTTGTATCTAAAGTAGCAAACAGCTGCATATCCGTGCACACTTGCATCAACAAACGTGTGTAGCTCAAGATCGGGATATTTCGCAAATTCTTGCAGAACGTAACAACGTGGAATCTTAATGTCTTCCATTTTTGGCAAGTTCTTTATCCATCGCGGCCAGTTTACGTAGACTTCATCAGGGATAGGCTCATCCCACAAACAACCGCTTCGCCAAACGTCTTGCATGATCACCTTAGCATACATCACAAAGTATCCAATTAGACCTAGAGGATCGAATATGGTCATGATCAGGCTTAGCACCTCCCTCTTCGTAGGGCGTCGGTTTGTTTGTATTAAGTTGTTGTTTCGCATTCGTTCAGACATTTTGAATGTAATGCAATCTTCTGTAGTCGCCCACCACATGCCAAGCACCTTCTCAGTGCCCATTTCGTTATCCATGTCGAGATTTAAGTCCTCTTCGCATTCGGCATTAAGTCGCTTCAATACCGTTCTGGAGTTGGACACCCAGTTACGGATATGAAATCCACCCTTTTCGTGAATTCGTTGTACTTCCGTGGCCAAATTAAACGCCTGTTCCTCGTTATCTACGCTATCGAGCATGTCATCCACATAACGACTGTTTGTGATACACCGCACCGCTTCAGGATACCGATCCTCATGCTCTTTCGCATTAGTATTTTTCACATATTGCGCGCAGCTAGGAGAGCAGGTCGCACCAAATGTCATTACGGTCATTACATATGTCGATGGTTGTTGTTCTCCACGGTCGTACCACAAGAAACGCTGATAATTTTGGTCCTGGGCTCTTACCATTACTTGGTGGTACATCTCAGCGATATCCCCGCCGATTTCAATACTCCTCTGACGAAACTTGCATAATATTGAAAGAAGCGACGTTAGCTGGTCAGGGCCTTTCAACAACAAGGAGTTTAGCGAGATGCTGTGGACTTTAGCTGCTGCGTCCCAGACCAACCGCACCTTAGTAGGCTTGTTGGGGTTCATTACCGGGAATATTGGTAAGTACCAACAGTTTTCGACCTCTATTTCGTCAGGCAATAATTTTCGGATGTACCCTTTTTTCAAGTACTCTTCTACTTTTGTTTGTAAAATTTCGTGTAATTGTGGATCTCTAAGCATCCTAGAGCGTAAGCATTGCGCTCTTCGTTTAGCCATAGGTAAGCTTTCAGGAAGTGTATTACCGGGGTACTTCCATAGCAGGCTGGTCTGAAAGCGGTTTCCGACGCGTATGGTATTTGTCTCAAGCTGATTTAAAGCTAACTCATCATCTTTAGACCAAGGTCTGAAACCGATTAAAATAATGTTCCGGTTTCGGTTTCGGTTTTGCAACGTGTTTCGGTTTCAGTTCCGGTTTCGTTCTTCAAAATTTATTTCGGTTTCGGTTACGGTTGCGTTCCGGTTTCTGTTTCCAAATAAAAACACGAAAAAAAATTTTACTACTAAAATACTCAAGTACCTGTGTAGCTACGAAATAGGTCTGAATTTTCATAACTTTTTTTCCTGCGACCATGATGGGATTTCTCCAATATAATAATAGATTTTATTAACGCTATGCATGGATGAAATTTCTTCAAAACAAATTCCTAAAAATAACTCTACTTTTTTATTAAAAAAATATTAAAATGGAAGCCAAATGAAATGTATAAATCGCTAAAAACATTAAAATTAGTGGCGTTTTCTGAGACAAGCCTGAACATTTCTTTTTCGGATCTCGTAAATTTGTTTCGATCGCTTCATTCAACTATAGTCAAACTTCCTCTTTCAGAATTTTGATACTGATGTCAAAACGTGGCTCGACAATCTTCCATGAAAACTTTCAGGGTACCTGTTTGTAAAAGGAAGTACCTATGTGCCCACTCATAGAAGTAAGGTTTTGAAAAAATTGAAAACCGTTTGGAACCGGTTACGGCTTTTGAAACGGTTTCGGTTTCGGTCTTTTCCAGATCAAAATAACGGTTACGGTTTCGGTTTCGGTTTTGAAAAATGAATCGGTTTTAATCGGTTACGGTTACGGTTTCGGTTTCGGTTTCAGTCCTTGCTTTAGACAAACTTAGCGCGGGTTTTGCGGCAACTCCCAGATCATCCAAACAAACGTAAGCTTTTAGTGCACTGAGCAGTTCAACGCAAGCCGAGTTTGCACAGTCACATATGTGATAAACGTGGTGGTCTGGTGCATTCTTAGCTGGTGACAATTGCCCTTTCACAGTCCAACCAATGCGTGTTTTCTCAGCTATAGGTTCTAATAAAGTTCCAGTTCGCGTTTTGTTAGTCGAAGTTAGGCCGCTGTTATTTAAACCAATGAGTAGTTGCGGACGTATATTGCGGTACGACTGCAATGGAAGATTTCGAAGATGCTTATACTTTGATTTTAGCGCAGTGGCATCGAGCGACTGGGATGGTAAATCCAACTGTCCAACAGTATGAACATCTTTGAGCGTGAAGCGTTTTCCATTTGGAGCAGATATTACCATGTCGGCGACCACTGAGTCATCTTCATATCGATGGGTGTTTCCCGTCCAACGCAGACAAAGTGGGCGTTTTGTGCCTTGGATATTAAGCTTTCGTTGCAGCTCTGCGTCTATAAGGGTAATGGAAGAGCCGTCATCCAAAAATGCATATGCCGATATTTGAGTACCACCGCCATACAATATTACAGGCACGATACGAAAAAGTGTTGCGTTGTTGTTGCTTATATGCGTATACACCTTATTTGTTGTGGTGTCAATTTGGCTTTTATGCAACAGCTGATGGTGGCGAAGGGTACATCCATCGACACCGCATATCCCCTTGACTTTACAATTGAACGTGTTGTGTGGACGCAGGCACCGACGGCATAGTTTGTGCTTGCGCACAATATCCCATCTATCCGTTCGTGACACTTCCTTGAACGAGATACAATTAAAGATAGCATGGCCGTCAGATTTACATACGATACAGCTTACCAATTTGGGTCCCTCGCCGGCTTCAGAGTGTGTATTCAGCACGCCACGCTTACGTTCCTTTTGCGATGATGTCGGAAGAATTACGCTGTTGGCGCCTTGGGCCAGTTGGAACAACCAGCTGCTGAAATGTTCCAGATTGCTTTCTGCCAAATTCAGTTTGTGCATTCCCCAAAATGCTTGATAAATCGCGGGCAGCTTTGTTAACAGTTTTTGTTCCAGTTCTGGATTATTAAGGTGCGTATGAAGACCCGATGCTTTCATGGACGCGCAGACATTTTGTACTTCAAGCGCGAAGTTGACCAAACCATCCAAGTTGTCTTGTGTTAGAGAAGGCATGTTGCGGATTTGTTGGAGCAAAACGCTTATGATTAGCTCGGGTCTGCCAAACTTCATCTTCAGTGTTGCTATTACCTGTGGCACACTTTGAGCATGCAGCAATAGGTTTTTGACGGATTGACGAGCTGGACCCTCTAGAGTCTTCCGCAGCCTGATTATGTTCTCATCTTGAGAGAATCCACAAATTTCGGTGGTTTGATTATACGTTGCAAAAAATAGTGGCCACTCTTCTGGCTTTCCGCTAAATTTTGGTAGCTCCTTACCTACACTTGTACGCGCAGCGAGTTGGTTGCGGGTCAATCGACGTTGGTAATTGGCATGCGGTACTAGAATTTCTTCTTGCGCACCGCTGGCTGGAGCAACTACGTTGGTTAGCCACAGAGCGGTTGCCTGTTGTGGTATTTGCTGCATCGGAATGAATTGCGAACGTTGTGTAGGAGCAAATTGTTGTATTGGACGCTGTACGGCGGGCTCATCTTCATCAATGTTACTGGGAGCAAAAAGCGATAGCTTCAATGTAATTCCATCAATAAACCTAGTATTTTCGGTAGCTACATGTGATATTTGAGCCAATTTGGAAGTGGCTCCTGTCCCGATTGTAGCTTTCGATGGTGATGGTTTTATCATTGCCGGTGCCATGGGTAGCATCACTTTTTGGTTCTGCTGGAAGACATGGGTTGCAAACCCACTGGTGTTTTTTGACATTGCTTCCAATTTGGGCGCATTTTTTGTGGTATCTTTTGCCACATTCCGTGCATTTTATCATGTGGGGATTATTCACGGCAGAACAATGTGGGCAGCTGTATAATTTTGCATTGGCCCCAGTGATGGTGTTATCAGTGGCTGACATGATAGATTGGGCAGAGTTTTTTAGGAGTTTTTTTTAATTTGTTGACGTTCTTTGAACACCCCTTTATTTAAACTTTACAAATAACAAATATAAATACAAAAAAATTATAATATTAGCGCAGTTAAATATTGCGCTTTAAAAAACTCGTATTTTTTTCCACTCTGTCGTCACTCTGCTCCCTTTTTGCCGAAAATTATTGACTTCTCCCCTTTCGCTATGATCGATTTTTAGCCGCCAATCAGCGATTGACACGTTGGCACCAGGATTGCCGGACTTCAATTAAGGTTAAGTGGCGCAGACGTTGCCAGATGATGTGAAATGTGCAGTAGACGAGAGTCAGGCCGTATCTTACTTAACAATAAGTTTTCCAGAAGGAAGCGCGGCCTTGCTGTTGAACGTAACCCCGATATCAAAAAGGATTCGGCACTTGGTAGAGTTTATAATGTCCACCCCAATCATACTGAATGCTTTTTCTTACGTTTATTACTACACAATATTCCGGGCGCCACTTCTTTCGAAAGCTTGAGGACTGTAAATGGTATAGTTCTGAATTTTTGTCCTTTCGGAACATACAAAACTTTTAGATTGGAGCCCACAGGGCTCGATATATTGATGCTTTTTGTTCTAATTTATATTTATTCTTACCTTGTGGCTCCATACAAAGGGCACCAAGGCCATATACAGCACAGAAATAATATTAGAACTATTACGGCTACCAGGGACGCCAGCAGGATCAAAAGCCAGAAAAGTAGTTTATTTTCAGCCCTATAAAAAGTCTGAGTAAAGGTAAACATTTTATTTTCTATAAATTGACATAAGCCATATACATCACACGTTATATTAGCCGTGTTTTCGTTTTCTCGACTTCATGAAAAACGCTGGGTAGGTCGTCAAAATACATGGGAAATAACAACAAAAAATAACCTACCAAGTTGATATAAGCGCGTTGAGTAGGTATAATTCCTACTAGTGAAAAATCTTCGGCATTCTCTTGTGCCTTGTCCGCCTGTCAAAAACTGACAGGCTCTCTGAATGTCACGAATAAAAAGGAATAGTAGGAGAGGGTTTGTTTTTTAACTCTGCTACACTGTCTGAATTGCCCCAAATGTGTTTCTTTATTGAATTTTATTTAATCAGGCCATTGAAAAAGCTGCCTACCTCTTATATTAACTTCATAAAAGCTAGTAAATAATGAACAAATGCGCATTCTTTTAATTAAATACGTATAACTTGAAAATAATGCAATATACGCGGACTTCAAAAAATTTTTTGAAAATGGAAATTGAGACAAAGAATTAAAATCTTCGAACAGTGTTTTTAACAGATGATCGGTATATTCACAATAGATATTTTTTCTGTCAAACATTCACGACTTGTAGATATTGACAATAACCGACCTCATGACCAGAGTTGTGCAACGTTGACAAGTAAAAAATAGTCTCATTGTGAATGGGGCACTGGAAAGTGCAAAGTAAAATGTCAGAAGCCTGGAAATTGCAAAAAACGTCAAATGTTTATTTTTCAAAAAACAGTGAACAGAATACAAATTTTAATCAGTGCCTTATTTAAAACTCTCTGGCGGGATCCGCTGAATAAATTGATTAGGGAGCGGCCCTGCAGTAACCAACTAATTTCAGTTTTTCAATTTTCTTTTGTTTTTATTTTTTGTTTACTAATTTTATAAAAATATATGTCAAACACATTTGAAAAGGGCAACACCCAACAAACATCGAAAAAATATTTCTCCGGCTTTAGAAGAAAATGTATTATAAACATAAAAATATAAACCTATCTGTGCCATTTTTTTAAAGTAACCTAACGCGAGATAGAAAAATATGTGAAAGTTTGTTAAGGTGAAATTTAAAAAACTCCCAAACTAATACCTATTAGAAACTTATCTTTTAATGTTCCGGATTATAATTGGCTGTGACAAACGTAAAATGACAGCTTGACGGGTATTTAATAAAGCTTGATTAATAAAGCATTTTTTTACTTTACTTAAGTTACTTTTAGATTTGAACAAAGGCCGAGTTAAGTTACTTTAATTGGTTGCCACAGATATTCTTCAAATTTTGGGAACTTCAGAGTGGTCAAATTGATCTCCAACATAATTTTTCACTTATTCTCCAGCCTTGGAGACATACCAACCATACAAATTTTCAAACTATGTATAAGAAAAAATTTAAGTTGTACGAACTAAATATAAGGAAACAAGTATGAAATTTGTATTTATTAGAGGTGTTTTAAGCTTAAATGCATATTAAGTGCATTGATACGTACCAGGTATATAATTTTATTTGAGGACTAGTTGAAAAGTATTTTTTTCATCAACTTGGCATTTTTAATTGTTGTTAAGAAAGCCATGAATTACAAGTTGGGGTGACGCTGAGAAATAGCCTCTGGCCACTGAGAAGCAATCAGTTCTGAACTAGCGCGTAAATGTTTATTGGACAATATGTTGTTTTTGATTTTGTTTTTTATTTTTTATTAGAATTTGACAAATGGGACAAACTATTTTGGCAGATAAAGCCAGTGTTGTAAAGAGTAAATGAAATATATGACAATCTATTTATATAAAAATGAAATGGTGTTCAGTCGTCACGCTAAAACTGAAAACGGCTGAACCAAATCATATACTTCCTTTGGGGGGTTTGTTTGTTATTACCACGCGCAGGTCATGTTATAAAATTAAAACAAAATATTAGGAGGGCGTGGCACCTCCCATACAAACTTTTTTCTTCAAGGTGAATATCTCTAAAAAAGGGTTTAAGGTAGGGACCTGGAAATTGGTACAGAGCTACAGGATAACAACACCATTCTCACCCATAAAACTGGGGATAACGAAAAAGGGGGCGTGGCACCTCCCATACGAACGAAGTATTTCATAGTCCATATCTCTGGAAGTACTTATGTTAGACCACTCAAACGTGGTAAGAGGTTAGATGAGATCGATCCCTACTACCTCCAAAAAACACTGGGGATAACGAAAAAGGGGGCGTGGCACCTCCCATATGAATGAAATACTTCATAGTCCATATCTCTGGAAGTATTTAGGTTAGACCACTGAAATTTTGTTAGGAGTTATATAAGATCAATCCCTGCCACCTCCAAAAAAACTGGGAATAACGAAAAAGGGGGCGTGGTTCCTCCTATACGAAGGAGATAGGGATATGGATTAAAATAGATATAGGGATCGGTTACAGAAACATGCAGGGAAATAAATTTGTGGCAGGACAACGTCTGCCGGGTAAGCTAGATTATATATTTAAGTGGCAACATCCATGAATTCTACTCGGTTTTACTATTACAATTTGTGCAATGTTAGCTAGATCCTAGAATTTCACCTCCTATTTAATTTGCACAGCTAAACATCGTGGTGAAAATTGCCTACGCCTGAAAGTCTGCAACATACGCCTGAAAGTCGGCATAATTTCATCAGCCATTTTGTCAAATTTTACTCTCAATCAAAACTTCATATCGCCGCCTAAGAAGTTAACTTAAAAAAAAAAATTTTTCGGATAAAAAACTACTAACGATTTAACCTTCATGTGCCCGGAATATAAAACTCGGGTACGTTAGTTAGTTAGTTAGTTAGTTAGTCGAATTACTACATTTGTAGTAACTACGTAACTGGCATGCAAAACGATTTTAATGTTAAGAAAAAAAGACTTCTATTGTAATTATTTGACATATACGTGCGTAATAACGTTTTTATTTTAAAAATATTACATCCTATTGCTATCTGTGGTCCATATTTAGGTTGATATCTCGAAAAGGGGGTGATATGTTCACATAAAAGCCATTGTCTGCTAATATCCTTATAGGCACGTTAAATATGATGCCAATATCAAGTAAATATTTTTCTATGATCACACTTAGTTCAAGTTTTATCAGAAACGGGTTTGCATACAAAAACTCTAAACTCTAGGTCCACAAATGGTCCAAATTTTGGTGGACACCTCGAAAACAATGTATTAAAATGGACTCACTTATTGAAACATCCATTAAATGTTTAAATTTACAGCCATATTCTAGGAAAACCTTCTATGACCGCACCTGGTCCATATTTTGATCAATACCTCGAAAACGGGGTTTCGTATGGGACTAATACCTACATCATGTTAAAGCACTCGTCCACACCAAAAACATCTTCTAGGTCTACACATGGTCAACATTTTAGTGTTTATCTCGAAAATAAGAGTTCACATGGGACTGAGAACTATAACTTGTTAAAACTCCAATAAAAATCTTTCAATTTACACCCATTTTGTAGAAACACCGTCCAGGGCCGCACCTGGTCCATATTTTGGTCAATATCTCGAAAACGGGGTCTCGTATGGGACTAATACCTACATCATGTTAAATTACTCGTCAGCACCTTTCATTTGATACCCATATTGTATGAACCCGTTATAAGGTTAGGGGTCGTGCATATATGACGTCACGCTCTTTGAGGGGGGGGAGGGGTCTGCGATTTGTGACGAAATGTGACATGGGGGGAGGGGGGGAGTAGCACTTACGTGATGTCACGTTATTTTTTGCATGTTTTCTAGCGTGCAACGACCATGAACGTTTTCAAATTTAGCACGTTTTCATTCTTTCGATTGGCAAATATTATTTAATAATTAATATAAACATTCTAAATATGTATCAGATTTTATGTCAAATAAATATTGAATTTATATTTATTAAGGGTGTGATGTGACATTCGAGGGGGAGGGGGGGGTCTGGCGTTTGTGACTGGGTGTGACATGGGGGGAGGGGGGGGTCAAAAACTACCAAAAATCGCGTGACGTCATATATGCACGACCCCTTACCCTGGTCCACATTTTGCAGGATATCTCCAAAACCTTCCCGGATTATTTAATGTTTTTCTTTGCCTATAACACCTTTCGGGATCCAGCAAAAATTTCGTGCAAAATTGCATGTTACGACAAGCTGAAGTCAACTATAGAATACTATTTTGCATACATTTTCTATGGTGACTACAAATGTAGTAAGCCGCAAGATGATATTTTTTTCAAGTAGGGTCTAGGGGTCAGGCAAATAATAGTTCTAGTAATATTATACTCTTAATTGACTATGATTTGATAATCAGGAAGCTACAGAAAACCTCAGCATTGTTGTTTCGGGATTTTTTTTTTATCTCACTTTTTTTCACAAATTACTACAAATGTAGTAAGCCGGGCACATGAAGGTTGAAAAATATATCAACAAAAAAACTCAAATTTACTTAATTTGATTGGTTTCTGCAAAATATATTGGCTCACTCCATTTCAAGACAACCGGTCCGCGCGGGACATGATTTTTGATTTCGATGAACTCTTAACATGTTGTTCTTTGTTCAAAATAAAGAAACACGTGTCTTTTTGTTTTCCTGAAAAACATTTTTTTTCGGACTTATCGGCCGTAGAGATCGTTAAAATGCAATGAACATTTTTTTCTCCCATTTTTTCAACTCGCAATAACTTTGTCAAAAATTAACCGATTCTCCTCATTTTTTTTTAAATGTTCGTTATTACTATTACTTTTATATAAATTTATAAAAAATATTATATAGTTTAAAAATTTATTTTTTTTCAGTATTTAGTAAACATTTTTTTCAAAAATTAATATCTCAAAAAAGGTCATTTTTTTTGTATTGAAATTTTTTCAACTTTTTCCATATACTTTGCATCAATATATGGAGGGGAAAATGTTAAATATTCAAAAATTCATATCTCGAAAACAACGAATTTTGACTAATAGGCCTTTAGCCAAGTTGAAATACAAACTATTCACTCAATATAGAAAAAGTTTAAACAAACAAAAAATTACAGTTTCCGAGATATTATTTTTTGAAAAAAGTCATACATTTTTACTAAATACTAAAAAAAAAATGTCTTTTTTTACTATATGCTATTGTTTATGAATTTCTATTCAAGTAAAAGTAAAAACGAACATTTCAAAGAAAAAATCATGAGAATCGGTTAATTTTTGACAAAGATAATATGCATTTCATCAATATATTGGTGGAAAAAATGTCCACGAATTTTGGCTAATAGGCATTTAGCCAAGTTGAAATATAAACTGTTGACTCAAAATAGAAAAAATTTCAAAACAAAAAAAATTACCTTTTTTGAGATATTAATTTTTGAAAAAAGTCATAAATTTTTACTAAATACTGAAAAAAAATAAATTTTTAAACTATATAATATTTTATATAAATTTATATAAAAGTAATAGTAATAACGAACATTTAAAAAAAAAATTAGGAGAATCGGTTAATTTTTGACAAAGTTATTGCGAATTGAAAAAATGGGCGAAAAAAATGTTCATTGCATTTTAACGATTTCAGCGGCCGATAAATCCGAAAAAAAATTCTTTTCAGGAAAAAAAAGACACGTGTTTCTTTATTTTGACCAAAGAACAACATATTAAAATTTCATCGAAAACAAAAATAATGTCCCGCGCTGACCGGTTGTCTTGAAATGGAATAAGCCATTATATTTTTTTATATTTTGTCGTTAGTAGTTGTAGGATAAGTATTCCAATTGCTGAATTCTGCCGTTTTGTGACATCCGTTAGCGATTACTCCGAAACTTTTTGGAGCAAAAAAAAAAAAAACCACGTGAAAGAATTTAACTTCTTAAGTTCAGAAATAACGAAATATGAATAAGATGTATTCGAGAATGGTTTAAATTCACAATATCTTACTTCCAGGAAGTGGAGCAGGGAAACGATCCATTAGAAAATATCTTATATATGGTGCATTTTCCTTAAAATTTGGTACATGGGTAGAATTAGGCCTAAATTAACAGGGTGCAATACGAATGGGATATAGGGGAAGAGGGGCGTGGTAGAGGGAAAGAGGGCAATGAAGAGCAAAATTGTGGGAGATAGAAAAGAGGGTTGTACGAAGAAAGATAGGAAGACTAGGTGGCAAGCCTGCTTGAAATTTAAATATTTGGAACACGGTCGCAAATAGGCATATCTTGCTCAATATTAAAAAAAATAGATAGGTGGCAACCCTTTGAACCGCCCCAAGTGGCAACCGCCATGTATATAGTCTTAGAATGAATCATACTACTAATAATGCCAAATTTAATACCAAACGGCAAAGCGGTTCCCGAGATATAAGTAAAAGATTAATAAAACACAGTTTGGGGGCAACCCTAAATTTACCTAATGTAATGAAATTGTCATATTTGAAATGCGACCGAAAATACCTTTCATTTGATACCCACATTGGCATATTCTGCTCAATATTTAAAACAAATTGACATAGGTGGCAATCCTGTGAACCGCCCCAAGGCGCCACACCCACGCGTATAATCTTAGAATGAATCACACTATCTATAAAGCCAAATTTTATCCACATCGGTCAAGCGGTTCCCGAGATATCAATAAAAATAAATAAAATGCGGTTAGGTGGCAACCCTAGGAGCCAACCAGTGGCGTGCCTACGTGTTTCAATCAAGGCAAGCCCCAGTCCTTATAACCCCAACAAAAGCACATACTGCTGCCAAAGAACATTTCAGACGAAGAAGAAGAGTTCAGGATAGATATTTATCGACTTTTGCACACGGGGAAAAACTTAAACTAAAACTTTCTTCAATAGGCAAGTTATTGTTTTGCAGATTTTTTAAGCTTTACCAATCCAAGGGAAAAGGTTTACTTGCACTATTTCCCATATAGAAGCCAAGGCTCACTTGCACAACGAAAATTTATATTTTTAACTCAGAGTTAATCACCACTATTGAATTCTTTTTTTCTACTTTAAAATATGCGCCAATAATTTTTGAGTAGAGCTCTTTGCACATTAACATTGTAGATATGTATGTATATACATATCCAGTTTGGCTTTAAAGCTTATAGTAACAACAGCACGAAGCTGGCTTCGTAGTTGCATACAAAATTTCTTCTAAATTCAAAAAAACTGTAGCTTCAAAAAGACATTTTAGTAAGGGATTTGAAAGCCAGGTAAAAGCCAATAAGTAAAAGCGAGATGGCAATCATCGCCTAGGCGGTTAAAGGCTATTTTAAGTAAGCAAGTAAGAGATGCCATCATATGCGCTGAACAAATTTTATGTTAATTGTTTTGCTATCAGCCGCCAGATGGCAGGAAGAGCTTTATTTATATGTTTATGCTATTGGCAGTTAGTGAAACCAAATGTAAACGTTAAAGAAATTGTTACGATACATTTTTGAAACATATTGTAGCTCATAGAGGATTAGCTAGGCAAGCCGGGCTTTTCGGCTTATATGGAAGGCACGCCACTGGAGCCAACCCTGCTTGATATTTACATATTTGGATTACGGTCGATAATACCTTTCATTTGATACCCATATTGGCATATCTTGCTCAATATTTAAAAAAATTAGATAGGTGGCAACCCTGTAATAATCTTAGAATGAATCATACTATCTATAAAGCCAAATTTTATCCAAATCGGTTGAGCGGTTCCCGAGAAATAAGAAAAACGCCTACGCCTGAAAGTCTGCAACATACGCCTGAAAGTCGGCTACAATTTCTATTTCCGTGCCATAACTTCCGTTTTATCGTCATCCATTTTCTCAAATTTTACTCTCAATCAAAACTTCATATCGCCGCCTGAGAAGTTAACTTCAAAAATTTTTGTTGCAATAAAAGACTAAAAACGATGTAAAACATATTTCAACAAAAAAAACTCAAATTTACTTAATTTTCTTGGTTTCTGCACAATGTAAATATATAAAAATGAAATGGTGTTCAATTGTCACGCTAAAACCGAAAACGGCTGAACCAGATCATATACTTCCTTTGGGGGGTTTGTTTGTTATTACCACGCGCAGATCAAGTTATAAAATCAGAACAAAATATAAGGGGGCGTGGCACATCCCATACAAACTTTTTTCTTCAAGGTGAATATCTCTAAAAGGGTTTAAGGTAGGGACCTGGAAATTGGCACAGAGCTATAGGATAACAACACCATTCTCTCCAATAAAACTGGAGGTTAACCAAAAAGGGGGCGTGGCACCTCCCATACGAATGAAATACTTCATAGTCCATATCTCTGGAAGAATTTAGGTTAGACCACTGAAATTTGGCAAGGGGTTTTATGAGATCGATTCCCACCACCTCCAACAAAAGGGGGCGTGGCACCTCCCATACGAATGAAATACTTCATAGTCCATATTAGAAGCCTGCATGACTCCATTCCCATAAGAATGCACAGTGAATCATCATGTGTATTACACATAATTCGGTAGATTCGTCGGCAATGAGCTTGTATTGTGTGAAGTAGCTCACGCACACACAAATGCAATGAAACAAGCGTTTTTATACAATGAAACATGTGTGCATTACTATTTGTCATTTCGTTTTGAAATGGAAATATGGTTGCATTTATGAAAACTTAAATGTTTGTATATATGACGGTATGTATATGTACATGAGGGTGAATCAAAAAAAATGTCGACTTGGTCTTACCCCCTAAAAAGTAAGGTATTGATGAGAAAATAAGCCTTGCAAAAAATTAGCGCTCAAACTTTACCCTTAGGGGTGGCTATTTTTTCCCCCTTTCCCATACAAAAAATAAAAATACAAAATGTATGGGAAAGGGCGAAAAAAAGCCACCCCTAAGGGTTAAGTTAGCGCGCTCATTTTTTGCAAGGCTAATTTTCTCACCAATACCTAAAGTTTCAGGGGGTAGACCGAAAAAAACCAAATCTTTTTTATTTGAATCACCCTAATGTACATATGTACATATATACAAGTTTTAAATAGAAAATGATAACTAAAATTTTCTTTCTTGAAGTGAATTCTTTATTTTAATACTGTTTTAAACTTTTGATGAGAAAGTAATTATGAGAGGTAGATGCCTCGCAAACGCACGTTACGACAGCAGGAAAATATGTACATTAGGGTGGGCAAAAAAAAATTAAATTATCTTTGTTTTTCGAATGGCATACAGGAAATCAAATGGATTATAACCAAATATGTTTTTTTATTTTAATGGGAAATCGTGCCTCATTATAGTTTTTAATTTTCGTGAAAATTTTAGTATTTGCAGGGAATTAAAAGCTCTGCAAAACAGAAAATACATTTTGTTCATTTACCAAACCACTAGAATTTTGTAGTTGCCTATAGATTGGGTTATTTTAGGTGTAGTTCTCCTATGAAAATCGAGTCTTTAAAATACATATACATATGTCTTATTTATGCTTAAACATTTGTTTTTTAATGAAATCCTGAAGGTCATGAGCTATGGGAAAAACCTTAAAATACCTTGCTCTACACTGAACCAAAAACGTACATGTTTTTTACGAACAAAGTTTCATAGAAGATCGCGCTGGTTTTCCTTAATATATATGAAAAAATTCATAGAATCTAAGAAAATTTTCTTGCAATTTATGAATGAAAACATGCTTTCTGTGGATTTGTTTACATATTTTACGAAAAAGTACTTATATTCTAGGAAATGTTCGTAAATTTCTACGAAAAAGTTCTTTGGAGAGGTTTTAACGAACAATTCTTAAAATCTATGTACTTTTTCATTGGATACATGAACTTTTTTGGTTCAGTGTACTGCTAATGACGCCGAAATACTCAAACCATCGGCACAAAAAAAGCATTCTTACTAGCGTTAATTTGATTAGGAGGGATTTAACTGAAACCTCTTTCTAAAGGATTTTTTAAATGAAAATTCATTTAAACTAAGCATGGTAGGTAGGTAGAAGTGGCTGCCGCAAAGGCACACCTAGGCCAGTAATAAAAGGCCCGTTGTGATACCACCAAACACTAGGAAAGTCAGTCCCGGGGCCCGGCCATATGGAAAATCCCAGTGCTGTCGGGACTCTCCATATAGCCGAAACCCGGGACTGACACTCCTTATCGACACCGCTACCCCTCCTCGAACCATTTTGATAACTTGATGAAGGCCATCAAGTCCTTTATGTCTAGCTCCGCGACCTGGCTTAAGCTAACCAGGAAGGGAACTCCCAGAGAGCGCCTTCTCGCTCCGCTTAAGGCCGGGCAGTTGCAGATGAGGTACTCCACCGTTTCCTCTTCCTCATCATCTTTGCAACTCCTGCAGCATCGTCTGTAGGGAACGCCTAGCCTTGCTGCGTGCCTACCAATAAGGCAGTGCCCGGTTAAAACACCTATTAATATGGAGATTTCCTTCCTTTTTAGGGCGTATATGTGTCTAGATCGTTTAAGATCGCATTTTGGCCAGGTTTGCTTGGATATCCGGCACACTGGGGCTTGTAGCCATCTTTCGTTGGCTTCGCGGAGTGTATGCTCCTTCAGCATTTGCTTGCACGTGGCAAACGGCATACCTATGCGCTATTTATCTTGAAGAATCTGCTTGGTCGTGCCCTGCCTGGCAAGTTCGTCTGCCCTACAGTTTCCCTCAATGTCCCTGTGTCCCGGGACCCATGTGAGGTTCACGCGGTTCTGTTGGGCCATCTCTTGAAGAGATCGACGACAGCTGAGCGTCAGTTCAGAGTTGAACGAGTAAGAGCCAAGGGATTTGATGGCCGCTTGGCTGCCGCTGAAAATACAGATATCCTGTCCGATGGTGCGTTCACCTATCCAAATCACGGCGTCCATGATTGCTGAAACTTCAGCCTGGAAGACGCTGCAGTGATCAGGTAGTCTAAAGGAGAGTTCTAGGTCCAAATCCATTGAGTAAACCCCTCCTCCGACTCTGCCGTCTAACTTCGAGCCGTCGGTGTATATAAAAGTGCCGCCATTAGTAGCGGGACACCGATCTATGTGCTCCCAGTCTTCCCTGCTGGGCATGTTTATTCTAAAACAACAATCTCCGACTGTTGTGGTCGCACACCGATCTGTGCTCAGAGGGAGAAAGCTGTAAGATCTTAGAATACAAGAGTGTCCAATAGTGCTTGCGCCCCAGGACGGACGTTTCCCTTAGACGCACAGCCGATGCTGCTGCTGCCCGGTACCCTTCCAGATCGAGTGGCAAAAAGCCAAGAATGGCCTGGAGAGCTTCATTGGGCGTTGTTCTTAACGCCCCGCTTATACAGATCATGCTCGATCTGTGGACTTTCCCTAACAGATTTAGGTTTGTTGCCTTCTCAGCGCAGGCCACCATACCACGACTCCATACAGCATAATTGGCTGGATTATCGCAGTGTAGATCCATCTGCAAATTTTGGGGCTGAGCCCCCATTTTTTGCCAATGGCTCTTTTACACGTGTAAAGTGCAATGCACGCTTTCCTCTGGCGCTGGATGACATTCTCCTTCCAGTTAAGCTTTCTATCTAGAACTGTGCCTAGGAATTTGGCTTTGTCAGCTAAGTTCAGGCGCACGCTATCTAGTTCTGGTAGGTTCAACGGTGGTATCTTGTACCGCCTGGTATAAAGGACAAGCTCCACCTTTCCCGGGTTGATGCTAAGTCCGCAGCGAGAGGACCATGAAGAAACTTCTCGCAGTGCTACTTGCATCAAGTCACACAGGGTTTGTGGGAATTTGCCCGTATATGCAATAGCTAAATCGTCTGCATATGCCACTATCTTCCCGCCCCCCCCCACCTTGTGTCTCGTAGCAGCGAGTTTACGGTGAGGTTCCATAGGAGCGGGGAGAGAACACCACCCTGAGGCGTTCCTCTTGTGACATAGCGTGAAAGATCAACTGTTCCCAGTGAAGAAACTATTTTCCTTCCCTTTAGTAGTTGATCAGTTAGTCCAATAAGAGACCTATTTATGCCCAGGTTTGTTAAAGCAGTGTTAATAGCCTCCGGCCTTATATTGTTGAAAGCCCCTTCGATGTCCAGAAAGGCCACGAGACAGTACTCCTTTTCATGCAATGATTTTTCAACAATAGAGACTAGGCTGTGGAGCGCAGTTTCCGTTGATTTACCTTTGGTGTATGCATGTTGATGGCTAGAAATAAGGTTGCTATCAATAGTAGAGGAGAGATAATCGCTAATTATCCTCTCGAAGGTTTTAAGTGCAAAAGACGAGAGACTGATCGGTCTGTAGTCTTTAGGCTCATAGTGTGAGGCCTTCCCAGCCTTTGGAATAAAGACTACCGTGGCGCTTCTCCAGGAGCACGGAATGTAATTAAGAGCCAGGCAGGCTCAATAGAGAACTACCAGCCATTTAGCTGATATTTCCAGCGTGTTTATGAGTTGTGCGGGGAAAATCCCGTCTGGCCCAGCTGCCTTGAACGGCTCAAAGCTTTTGATTGCCCGCCTTACCCTTTCCTCCGTAATGGGTATGTTTACCGCCAGGTTTGTTGCAGATGCTACAGGTGCATCATACAAGTTCCCCGGAAAGTGTGTTTTCAGGAGCAGCTCCAGGGTTTCCCCTTCCGTGCTGGTCCAAGATCCGTCAGGCTTCCGTAAATAGCTAATGGCTGTTTGAGTTTTTGATAGCACTCGTCTAAGTCTCGCTGTATCATCGACTTTTTCGACCCCGGTGCAGAAATTTCTCCACGAAGTTCTCTTCGCTTGCCTTAGAGCCTTTTTATAGGCCCTCAGTTTATGTTTGCCGCGTGGTTTTGGTACTGGACAAGCCTGCTCTAGGGCATTTGAGAGCGCCGTTGTAAAGGTCGTTACCAGATCATCCAGTTCTCCCACTGATGAGGGGGCTTGTGGAGGTAATACTGGTAGGTCCCTAGCTAATATTTGGTTATGTAGCTGCCAGTTAGTGTTGCGTGGATTTCGTTTCATAACTGGCTGCTCAACAATAAAGTCTAACACAATTTCTATGTACCGATGGTCAGAAAATGAATGCTCATCAAGAACACGCCATTTTCTGACCCACTCATAAGCGCCTTCGCTACAAACAGTGAGGTCTATAACCTCCCTACGAGCTTTAGTTATAAAAGTAGGCTCGTTACCCACGTTACAAACCACCAGGTTAGTTGTTAGTAGGTAGTCAAACAGAGACTCGCCCCTAGCGTTAATATCGGAGCTTCCCCACTGGACGTGATGAGCATTAGCGTCAGCTCCAATAATAAGATGGCCCGTACAGAAATTATCCACCAGATCTTTCACCTCCTTTTGTGGAGGAGGTTCTTCGGCGTCATAGGGCATATAGACCGACGCCATCGTTAGGCTGGTGCTGCCGACTGTTAAGCTGGCAGCTGTAACGTCACCATTTGAGTAGTTGGGTAATAGAAAGGTGTTTAGCTCAGACTTTACCAAAATACAGGTTCTGACCTTGCCCTCATCATTGGCTTGGATGAGCTTGTACCCCTTAGTCCCCAATCCACAGATCCTAGAGCTATTGACCCAGGGCTCTTGGATAAGGACCACGTCTACGTCGCCTTCAGAAAGACGACTGCTTAAAACAGCCGAGGCTGCTTTAGATTTGTGCAGATTTATCTGAAGCACCACCAACATGAGAGAGCTCAGACTTACCCGCCGCCAGCGTGTCGTCGAGGTCTGGCCTGTTCCGGGGGCTGTCTCTCAACGAGGAGTTGTTCAGAGCACCTGCACGATTTGGCGTGGCGGGAACCATGCTGTCTGAAGCAGCATCAACGTTAGTGTGCTCAGGTTTAGCCACGATCGTGACGTCGAGGCCTTCTTCGTTAAGCAGGCTTTCTTCTATCGCCGAGTTGTTCGCAGCACCATCGCAATTTGACGTGGCGGATAACATACTTTCCGCGTCGGACTCCTCTGCTTCCCCTTCCGATGCCTCGATCTCCGAGTCCTCCGGAGCGTCCGGAATAGCAGCGCGCTGTGCATCGCCACGGTATACGTGGATCACGATCTGACCCAAGCTGTAATGCACTCGTCCGTTGCACCGTTTAAGGGGCTCGAGCGCCTCCTTATTCAGAGTGATAACCACCTGTCTATTGGGCCCAACCACATCATCGACCAGATTGACGCCCCACTCCTGGGTCGGGAGAGACGGATTCCAGACCTGCAGCATCTCATGCCCATTTCATTCCGGACATACAGCCACCGGTCTTTGGGGATGGACCAACGGTCGTTACCTCGGTCAATGAAACCTATAAGGATTCTGTCCTTGGTTACTTCAGCAAAGCTGAGTTTTCCCACTACGGGGTTGAACTGATGCCGCTTCTGATGGGGGTTTACCTCTCCGTCCGATCTCTGGCGTTTGAAGGGATTACCGTTCACCCTCTTAGGCACATAGGGCCTCTGGAAATTTGGTATCAGAGCTTTCGCTTCCTCCACCATCTTCCTTTCTTCCGGCGACAGCTTCTCCTGCGATGCTCCCTCATATTTTTTAAGGATCCTTGCGGCCTTTCTTTTATCCCAGTACGCAAAGCGTCGGGGAGATGCCTCTTGGGGGGGATTCAGACTCGTAGTTGCCATCGCGGTCTCTCCCTTTGCGGCGGCGTCCTTCTCTTTCGAAACTCTGAAACCAGGTCGTGAGACCATTGCCCCAGATGTGAAGAGATTGGGTTTCGTGCCAGCGCTTGATGGAAGTTTAGCTTCCGCCGTTTTCTGCTTGACTGCGTAGGCAGCCGCACTGCTGCTTGCTCCCATCAAGTCACTCTTACTTGATAGCAGTTTGGGGGATGACTGACCCGTAGTTTCCATCGCCTCCGGCGTTGTGTTTTCGCTTGCTCCAGCATAGTTCTTCTCTGCTGCGGAGTAAACGAAGTCGTTAATTGCTTTGTATTTTGTGTGTTCTTCATCTTGTTCGTACGACCCCTCGCCGGACAAGGCCAGCTTAGGGTCAAGGGTAGTGTAAGGGGAAGTGTGTCGTCCGCCGCTGCAGAGCCCCATACCGCGGTAAGACCATAGTTACTCCCTGAGGCGGCCCGGTATCAGTGAGGCTCCGTTCGACTACAGACACGATTTGCCTCCCGGCTGCAAACGTCCAATGGGCACGGTATCGCATAACACCCTGGATTGGGAGGGAAAAGTTTTGCACATTTATATAGCGAGCCGCTTGCTTCAAGACAGACGCTCGCTTACAGCCGCACCTCATGGTGTACCGACGCTACGAAAAAGACCCCGGTGAGCCCTTAAACCAAGTATGTCAGAGTGGCCCCATCGGGGCTCCCTCTCTTTCTGCCGCGAGCCTAGGTAGCTCAACGTTGCCCAGAGTGCACGAACGAGGACGCAAGAGTCGGCATTGAGCGCGGTCACTCAGCAACCACACCCCATTACACTCCTAAACTAAGCATAAAGGTGCTGCTTATTTTATAAGGATAGTTAACCACTAGCCACACGAAGTACAATGTAGGTAGTTACTAACTATGCAAAACGTCTTTTAAGACTTGAGGATGTCGGCGCCATCAGCAGTGCAGCCAGCAAGTTTAAGGTTTTTCCCATAGCTAATGACCTTCAGGATTGCACTAAAAAACAATGTTTACGCATAAATGAGACACATATTGTAAAGGCTCGATTATCATGGGAAAACAAGTCCAGTACGATATGTCAAAAAAAAAAAAAAATGTCGAAATTCCAAAATTTTAAAATACCGAAGAGATTTTTAACCGAAAAAAAAAAAATTCGAAAAAATGCAAATGACCGAAAAAGGTCGAAATTTGGATGCTTAATGTAAAATTTCGGAAATTGTAGCGGCAGCCTGTGGGTTAATGCGACATTGTAAATGTCCGAACACCGTTGTATCTGTGTTACCCTTACATGTGTGTGTGTGCTAGTACGTGGTTTAGATGTATGAATATGTATCTGTTAGTGTGGGTGAAATGGTGTCGTGAAAGTGTATATCTGTCGTGTCCCGCCTAATCCGCATATAGGTATTCATGTCCCCCGTCTTTGAGTGAAATTTGTCAAAAGGGAGCTTATGGGGTACGATCGCCAAACGAAGCTAGGCAATGATTTAAAAGGCAAAGGGGACTCCACTCGGTAGTCGGAGTCAAAGTGGAGTCCAAGGTCGTCCATGGTCTATGAACGAGAGGGGCGGGATGACTCCACCTGACACGGACAGGCCTCCTTCTATTTCTTTTCTATCCTATGTAGATTTCACCCAGGCATGAACCTCCTTTTTGTTTGTATAGCTGCAGGCAAGGCTGGTGAGCAAAAACTCACCCCACCCGACGAGCTAGCGGGCTTGCCACCATGCCACCTGCCACCTTTGCCTTGCCCCAACAGCCAGTTATACAACAATGGCGCCCAACGGTATAGCCCAATTTTTAATTTCCATTTTTAGTTTCATCATCTTGTTTTATTTCCTTTAATAAAATTTTTTTGTTTTCCAAACACTTGTATTTTTGCTTTTCGATAATTTTTATTTTTGCTTTTCGATAAATCAATTTACATATATTTTCACTTTTAAGTCTAATTTCAATTTCAATTTTTAAGTCCAATTTTAGTTATATCTTTATTTGGATTTTGTTGTTTTGTTAGATCCTTTTTGCTTTATTTTCCATGATAGTTTTTTTCTCATTTCCATAACTTTTTTCTCATAATTCCTTTTGTCGTTTTCCATAAAGTTTTTTTCCATAATCGTTCCTTTTTATACAATTATTTAACTTTTGTTTCTATAAATTCTTTTTTTTGCTCTTCATAACTTTTATTTTTAATTACCACTTTCACCTCTATTCCAATTTCCGATTTCCTTCTGTGACTGGACTGATGACCGTTGTAGGGGCAGCATCGCTTGGATCAGTCCGAAGCGCTATGTGCCACTACAACAAATACAAGGGGGGATACTCGTCTTGCCGTGGAAGTTCCTTATGAAAGCTCCAACGCTTGCATAAGTGGTATTCTGCGGTAAGGCTAGTATATTTGACAATTAGATGTTGAAGCGTGTAGGTGGCTGTTTAAGCTACCGTGTACGTAGTCCAGCACTGCGTACACGTGAGGTTTGCAGTCAGCCTACACGAAGGACATTTGAAGCAGTGTGGCAACCAAGCTTGAAGCCAGAGCTTGTAGGCTTGTTGTGCCGCACTGCATAAACGGACGAATAGGGGAGACTTAGTTGACTAGGACCTAGACTAGTGACAAACGGACCACTCACTCACATTCACTATGACCTTGCCGAGGTGCAACACCAACACACACCAATAATACCACAAATTAGTTTCTTTCCATAAAATCAAATACACATATATTCAAGTAACAACGAGTTAAAACACTGAACCAAGATAATTGTTTTTCAAATCAAAAGCATATAAGCATATATATATATATTATAAACATATTTATATACCACGTATATTTTATTTAGTTAAGTTTGATTTTTGATATACACGTATGGTTTCCTTTTTTTTTGAAATACAAACCCTTTTTAGTCTTGGTTGCGAATTTAAATTTATACATTTAAAATTTCAAGTTGCTTTATAACCCAAATAAATTTGATTGCGTGTAAACATTTTTTGTCTTTTTAAACGTATTAGACTTTACCCTTTATTTTATTTTGATACTTATTAATCTCAATTTAAAATCTTTTTATATATAAGTAATTTTACCTTTTTTGTACTTAAACATACTTTGGCCTTGTTTTGAATTTGGGTTCGGGATTTGAATAAAGTTCAGTTACTTATTTAATATTTCTTTCTAGGTTTACCTTTTTTTTTATATATATTTTGTTATATTTTTTTTATTTTTTTTATTTTTGAGTTTTCAAAACCATGTGGGTTTAAATTATTTTATAAATTTTTTCTGTCATCTCACCTTTTTAAGCGAACTGCTGGTTGATTTGAATTACTTGGATTTGTATCGGCAGTTAGTCGGCATAATTTTTCGATTCGATTTCGTTATTACCAGTGTTTAGCGAAAACTTTTTGAACCTTGAAGTTGTAATATATATTTTTGATAAACCTTTTTTTTTTGTTTTTACAACAACTATCTGCTGAGGTAATTAACCCTCAGATATCGATAATAACTTTGGATTTTTTTTCCCCGTTTGTACCCTTTTGATAGTTGTACTTTCGGTACAAAAACAAAAAAAAAAAAAAATTGTTTTTGAATTTTGTTTCTTTTCAAACATTTTTTTTGGAATTCCCCTCCATTGTCTTATTTGCTCATCTTTCTGTGACCCTTAACCCCTATACCCCTTTCATCGGTTCCCACAACGATTGGCGACTCGAACCCTTATCCGCGAGAAAGTTCCTTGTATGGAAAGAGAAGACGCCCAGGAAGAAGTTGCTGGTGGATTGGAGTTGAATGCGGATAGGATAGTGACACGAAGTATCACTAGGGCGTTGCGGAACGAGGTCGTGGGGTCTATCTTTACGCAGATCGATACGGGCATACCTCATTCCGATTATTTACCCACAGACCTTGTTAACAGGTGCGCCTCGCGGGTTTTTAGGTCAACGGAGGAACATATAGTCCAAACAGTCCGTCCGTCTAGCTTTAGAATAACCGAAGCGTTTTCATGTCCGACACGGAGCAGGAGGGAGCAGTTGGTGGAGTAGTTGGCGGATCAGGACCCGGGGCTATCCCAACAAGCAAGGAGCCACCAAAGGACCAGGTTGCTGAGGGTGCGGATCAGCGGCAAGGCGGACGAACTTCAACGGCCATCAGCATAGATCAGCTGAGCCATATGATGGCGATGATGGCGCAACAAAATGAGGTGATGGCGCAGGCCATGGACGAGGTCCGCTATATACGCGATAACATTTCAAACCTCAGCAACCGAGTCGCAGTGATGGAAACCTCGGCGCAAGGGTTAGGAAACCGGCCTGGTCAGTCTTCGACTCCAGAAAGAAACGTTAGGAATGAACCAGCCGACCAGCGTGTCGACCCAAATGCTGCGTTGGGGGTTTCAGGTTCAGCGAGCAACACCCAGGACCCACCGAAATGGAAAAAGTTGGACCTGGAAAAGTGGCATGTGAAATTTGATGGTACTAGCAAGGGAATAACGGTGGAGAGCTTTATTTTTCGAATCGAGAAGTTGCGGCAACAACACAACATATCCCACTTCCAGCTCTTCACCGACTTCCATTGTCTCGTAACGGGCTCCGCCTTGAGGTGGTACTGGCAGGTCTTAGAGGACCACTCGGAGGAACCCGAGTTTGGGTACCCCGAGCTAAGGGCGGAGCTGCTAGCCCACTTCAAGACAGCGGAGTCCGATTACGAGATAATTCGCGAAATCATGGAAAGAAAGCAACAGCCACTAGAAGGGTTCGACGACTTCTACGGTGAGGTCCATAATTTGACTTTCCGGCTCCGGAAAAGTATCCCCGAGAAGGAGCTGGTTGGGATAATTAGGGGGAACCTGAAGCCCTACTTGGCAAATTTAACGTTTGCGACGAGCTGAACGGCTCATTAAAGAAAACAAAAGTAGAGCAAAGGCAGTTAGCGAGTTAGGTTACCCCGAAGTGACACCTGCGGATGGGGAAGTAAAACAGGCTCCCGTAGATGCGATCACAAACAATAATTTCCAGCGTAAAGTCCCGTTCCAGCAACAAACGCTTGCAACACAAGGGAATTCGGCGCAGCCGAAGACAACGTTCAACCCCAATCCTACCACCAATTCTTTTTGTGCGTCCCCTTACCATTTAATGTTGTGTTATGCATGTGGAATGCCTGCCGATTATTTTGTCAAGAATCCGTCCGAGTTGAAAAAAGAGAATCACTGTACACAGTGTGCTTGAAGCGAATTATTTTGGTGGAAAAATCACGACGAAAACGGCCTTTGGGGAAGTTTTAAGGACATTTTAAGTAACATTTTCCTGTTGTAACGAAAATCCTAGCTGATTCCCTTCCCGAGAAAAATCAATTTTTCCATTTTTTATGGGCATTTTTTGATATAGCCACAGTAGCGTTCTTTACTTGTTAAATTTAAACTTTAAATAATTTGCAGCTTTGTTTTTTAAGTCATAACGTAAAAAAGAAAATCTTTTTTCATTAAAATATTTGTTTGAAAAGGAAAGTTTAATTAAATAATCAAAGCTTGAAGTGGTACGTGTAACATCTCGCAAATTATTCACATAATAACATATAATAAAAAATTGCAAAAATGTTGAGCTCTTTCCATAGAAGAAAATGTTCTCATAACGATAATAGATACAAAGTGTGTGCTCCTTGTGGTCAAAAAATAGTGTGTGGTAAAAAGCGATTAGAGTCTTTCTCTATATCTAAAAATATACTTAGTCGAATTAAAAGATATATGAATAATAATTTTGATTTATTAAATGAAAAGTTTCCAGTGAGTATTTGTAATTCATGCAGACTTGCTTTACATGATCACGACAAGAAGGAAAATAATACTCTCTCAATACAAATGCCCAACTATGAAGATATAAATCTCCCGCGAGAATTGAGGAATGGCGATGGTAACTGTAACTGTTACATTTGCTTAACGGCAAAGTACAAGGGTCGCGTTAAAGCAAAAAGAGGACGAGGTAAAATTCGTAATTCATGCTCACGTATCACTCGAGAAAACGGTTTGTATGGTTCACTGTGTACAGAAAACCTCCCAAAACAGCAAGAGCCACAACAAACGAACTATAAAAATATGAAATATTGTGATATTTGTTTCCAAGTAATTAGTAAAGGTGTGAGTCATCATTGTGAGCAAAAAATTGCAGTAGAAAATCTTACAACAATTATCAATGAAAAACTTTCTGAGCCCCAGAAGGATCAAGTTATAAGAAAATTAATTAGAGACAAAATTGAAACTGCTTCTGAATCTATACACGTTCCCAATACAAAAGATACTCCGCTAGAATTGTCCAATCCATCTGGAAAAAAAACTAAAATCATTGTTAATCCTACCCCAAAAAAAGATGTAATTTTCAACGTTGAGCAACTGTCCAATTACCAAAGCAATACGGGAACTTCTCTGAGAGGGATGAAAAAACTCAATAATTTGGTTAGAAGTGTGGCTGGTAGAAAATCAATCCCAAAAAATGCTATTGATTCTCTTTCATCGAAGTCCAGAGTTTTGGAAGAGTTATATAAAAATGACTATTTTGAATTTGATGTACCAAAATCAAATAATAAAGAGAAAAGACCTGTTATTTGGGCTAATGCTTCGGAGCTTTTGGAAGTGGTTTTGGATAAGAGGGAAACCAGTGGATTATATACTGTTAAAGTTATGGCTGATGGTGGACAAGGATTTTTCAAAGTATCTATGGCTATAATCCCAGAAAACTATTCACCAGAATCAGATACTATTCTTGAGCCCAATGAAGAACATTTCATACCTCACAGAAAGAGAAAATTATATTCAGAAGGAGGATCCGTCGGAAAAAAAGGGAAATTAACAAGTGTCAAAAGGCTTTTAATGTTATGTATTGTGCCTGAAATCAAGGAAACGTATGACAATATAGAGTTACTATTCGAATTAACGAAAATCAATCAATTGTCCTACAAGTTCGTGTCAGACTTCAAATTGATACTCACTGCAAATGGTCAACAAACAGCATCTGCCACGTATCCTTGCCCATACTGTTTTATTACTCTTCGAGACCTACGGGATAATACTGAAAGCAATGTACATGAGACGCAATCAACAGAAACTAAAGGCAATGGGAAATTGAAAACGTATGGAGACATCAGGAAGAACTATTTGAAATACGAAAATATAGGTAAGAAAAGATATGTTAATTCAAATGATCTCACTATAATTTTCGATTTATTTATTTCAATTGATTATGTTTTCAGGTAAAAACAAAGTTGACGCTAAACAATGTTGTAGTACCGTTAATCCACCACTATTTAATGACGATGATGAAATTCGTGTTCTCGAAAAGTGTATACTTCCAGAATTACATTTGCTGCAGGGGTATGTAAATTATTTATTTTGGCAAGGACTGGTTCCATTAGTTGGAAGAGAACAAGCTCTTATTTGGCCCAAAAAATTTAAACTGGTGGCAAAAAATTATCAAGGAGATACCTTCGAGGGGAATGCCTGCCGACAATTGTTAAAGCAAGCGGATGGATTAGATGATGTTGCTATCTACAAAGAAGTAGGTCGTTTGCGCTTAGTACCCTTCATTTCGGCATTAAAAGCGATGGATCTCGTCGTCAATTGTTGTTTCGGAACTTCGAAAGTTGAGAAGGTGAAACTTAACGAGCTAATTTTAGATTTAAGAAAAAAGTTTCGGGCGACAGAGCTCCATCAAACCCTCAAAAATAGGCATGATGTCCGAACAAGCAGGAGAAGCAATTCATCGTGAATTCCTGAAATACTGGAATAAGTATAGAATGAATCTGATTGAAGATTCCTTCTATTCAGTACAACTAAAAAAAGCTGTCATTGAATTTTCTTCTAATAACTTGTAAAAAATATTTTGGTATCTTTTAATTCATTGTTGCTGAATAAACGAATTAATAAGTTCATTTAAAAGAGATTCATTTTTTTTTGGAAATTTGTTAATGTTCAAGTTGACCGACATCTAGAGAGTGATTTTTCTTCTTTCTCAGCACAGTATTTTGAAAATTATGCGATATTTCACGATTAATAAAAAAATTCAGTGATTAAATAAAAAAATGCCCATAAAAAATGGAAAACTCGATTTTTCTCGGGAAGGGAATCAGCTAGGATTTTCGTTACAACAGGAAAATGTTACTTAAAATGTCCTTAAAACTTCCCCAAAGGCCGTTTTCGTCGTGATTTTTCCACCAAAATAATTCGCTTCAAGCACACTGTGTGTAAGTCCCCGTTACATAATATGATCTGTTTTGCGTGTGGTAAAGATACGTCTTTTTGTGTTTTTAAACCTGGAAAGGGAAACACCCAGCTGGCGGAGATTACCGGGGGCTCTCGCCAGGCGAAAGACCACCCGGACTCCAACCAAACGTCACAGTTTTAAAAAGAGAAAGCGGTGTGAAAGACAGGGAGAGTGCAGTAGGAGGGAAGAAAGCCGAGCCTAAAAGTCTGCACCAGAGAAAAATAGAATACGAGGAAGCTAGACATCGAATATTTAATGAAGAGATTATAACAAAAAAGAGAAGTTTTAATAAAATAAAGAAGATGCGGGAAAAGAGGAGAATCATGAAGAGGATTCACCATAAGATAGTCTCCACTATTGTTACCCTTAAGGGAGATAACCGTTTCTTCGCTAGAACTAAAATAGGAGGAAAAGATGTTCTAGCTTTGTTAGATTCGGGGGCTGGCGCGAATTGTCTAGGTAAGGATCATGAAAAATTGATAGAGGGCAGAGAGGATAGCATCATTAAGGTGTCTAATCAAAAGATTCGTACAGCAAACGGCGGTGAAACGGCAGTAGTAGGTGCTATCTCTATGTCTGTCTTGTGGGAAGGAGAACTCAAAGACCTAGAGTTTTTAATCGTGCCAGGCCTCCAACAAGAAGTGTATTTAGGGGTAGACTTTTGCCAGGCTTTCGACCTGGATGTTGTAAGTCGAGGAACGATGGTAAGTTCTGCTCACACTGCCGTTGCAGAACTCGTACCCGCTGAGGGCGATTTGTCGTTCGATGCCGTGCAACATGTCCTTACAAAAGAGCAAAGTGTTGCCTTAGAAAGGGTCAAGGCGCAGTACCCGTCTTTTGCTGTCTTGGGGTTGGGGAAAACCAACGTGGAAGAACACGTGATTGAGGTTTCGGATGAGAATCTCCCAGTGAAACTGAGACACTATCCGATATCACCAGCGATCCAAAAACTAGTATTTGCAGAGTTAGACCGCATGCTGGGTCTAGGGGTGATTGAGGAGAGCAATAGTAGTTGGAGCTCTCCCGTATCGCTGGTGATAAAGGGTGAAAAGAAGCGTCTCTGTCTCGATGCGAGGAAGGTGAATGAGCGGACGATAAAGGACGCGTATCCCCTTCCGAACATCGATGGGATTCTCAGCCGACTCCAAAACACTAGGTTCATTTCGGCTATCGACCTAAAAGATGCCTTTTGGCAAATACCACTGGAGAAAAATTCCAGAGAAAAGACAGCATTTACTGTGCCAGGGCGTCCCCTATACCATTACACAGTCATGCCGTTTGGACTGTGTAATGCAGCACAAAGAATGTGTAGATTGATGGACAAGGTTATACCCGCTTCTTTACGTGATTGTGTTTTTGTATATTTAGATGATCTGTTAGTTTGTTCTGTAGATTTTCCGTCCCATTTAGTGTTGTTGGAGAAGGTCGCTAAGTGTTTACGTGAAGCTAACCTTACCATTAATGTCGAGAAAAGCAAGTTTTGTTTCAAGGAAGTTAGGTACTTAGGTTACGTAGTGGGCGATGGATGTCTCAAGACCGATGCGAACAAGGTTGCGGCTGTGAGGGATTTCCCCGAACCAAAAACGCCAAAACAGCTCCGACGGTTTCTAGGGATGTCAGGCTGGTACCGACGTTTTATCCAAGACTACGCAACCATTGCAGCTCCGCTGCACGACTGTCTCACGAAAGATAAAATCAAAAAATTTACTATGACAGACGAAGCAAGGAGTTCGTTTGAGCGACTAAAGGAGAGATTGATTTCCGCTCCCGTACTGGTACACCCTGACTTTGACAGACGATTTTACATCCAGTGCGATGCTTCAACCGACGGAGTGGGCGGGGTGCTCTTCCAGTTAGACGACGAGAACAACGAACGACCGATAGCTTACATTTCCGCCAAGCTGAACAAAGCGCAGCGTAATTACAGCATCACCGAGCTGGAGTGCTACGCTGCGGTGATAAGTGTGAAAAGATTTAGGCCGTACGTCGAAGGTTTACCCTTCACGATCATAACTGATCACGCGAGTCTCAAATGGTTAATGAACCAGAAAGACCTTTCTGGGAGACTCGCGCGGTGGAGTTTAAAACTTCAGGCGTACGACTTTCAAATCGAGCACAGAAAAGGAGCACTCAATGTAGTACCCGATACGCTGTCGCGAGCGCATATGGAGGAAATGCAGCTATCAGACAGACTAATGGACATTGACTTAGACTCGAACTACTTTAAAACTGAAGAGTATGACGAACTTCGGAAAACGGTGACTGAAAACCAAGAAAAACTACCAGAACTGTGCGTGTCGGACGGTTACGTATATAAACGGACACAGTTTGACCGGGGGGACGAACTTCAGCAGGACCAAGCCTGGAAACTCTGGGTACCGGCGGAGTTGCGTGCGGGGTTGGTGGAAGCCTCCCACAGCTCACCTTCGGCCGGACACGGGGGCATCCATAAAACGTTAGCCCGCATACGTGAAAAATACTATTGGCCTGGTATGGTAACCGACGTCCAAAACTTCCTAAAAGAGTGTGAAATTTGTAAAGGAAACAAAACTCAAAACGTGTTCCATAAACTGCCCATGGGGAAGCAACACGTAACCGAAAGACTTTTCCAACGTTTGTTCATTGATTTTATGGGTCCATACCCACGTACTAGTGATGGTAATATTTATGTGTTTGTGTGTCTTGACCATTTTTCTAAGTTTGTGTTCTTAAAACCTATGCGTAGAGCCACGTCCTTAGATGTAATTAGATTTTTAGAAAAGGAAATATTTCACATTTTCGGCGTTCCGGAGTACATTCACTCCGATAACGGAAAACAATTTGCCTCCGACATGTTCGCTAAATTTTTAGAAAAGTATGGAGCTAGACACATAAGAACCGCTTTTTACTCCCCTCAAGGAAATGCAGCGGAGAGGGTTAACCGCTCTGTGCTGCAAATAGTGCGATCCTTCATTAAGGAAAATCAAAAGAACTGGGATAAGTGTATAAGCGATGCGACTTTTGCCCTTCGCAGTGCGATACACTCTTCCATTAACTGCTCCCCATATTATGCTACGTTTGGCATGCACATGATGCAACATGGGGCATCATATGAAATATGCCTCAAATTGGGGGCAGTTAAAGATGCAGATTTAGAGATAGATGCAAGAGCTGATAGATTACAATGTATTAGGAATGCAATTATGAAAGAGCTTAAACTAGCACATGAGCGAAGTAAGAAGTTATATAATATGCGAAGCAAGGATGTGAAATTCCAAACCGGACAAGTGGTATACCGCCGAAACTTCAAGCAGAGTTCGAAGATCGAAAACTACAACGCTAAACTTGCCCCAAAGCAAGTTAAGTGTGTAGTCCTGAAAGCTATTGGAAATTCGATGTACGAACTCGGCGATATGAATGGGAAGAAAATAGGCGTATACCACGCTAAAGATATTTTTGTTACGTAAACCTGTGTTGAATGTAGTTGTTTGTATGTTGCATGTAGTTTGTGTAGAAGGGTTGCATGTTTTATGTCGTAAAGCCTTGACTTGACGGTACATAAACATGTTGACAATTATTTATACCCTTTTTTTTATACACCTGTAATTATATTTGTATTTATACATTTTTTTTTTATTTTTTTTTATTTTTTTATTTATTTAATTATTTTTTTTTTGTAATTATTTATTTATTTATTTTCCCATTTATTAACTTATTTATTTTATTTACTGACACCTTTTTTATTAACCTGCTAAACTGTGATATAGATATAGATACTCACCCGTGATTTAGACTTAGATACTTACCTGTGATATAGCTTTAAGTTAACCTGCATGAAATCCTAGTCTTTTAGCTATTAAGTAAACTGTTAGATAGATTTTTAGTAGAAATTAGACAAAATTATTCTGAGTGCTGCCAATTAGAACGCATTACCTTGATTTAACAAATTATAATCGAGTAGGGGGATAGCCCGGCTTTGGGTCGTGGGTCGAAGCCACAAGTTGGGCACACCAAACTAAAATAAGACAGACTGCGCTTTGAATCCTTTTTACGGACACGCTCCATGTTGCATGCAACATCGGCGGCATCCGAGCCTGTAGCGGCAGCCTGTGGGTTAATGCGACATTGTAAATGTCCGAACACCGTTGTATCTGTGTTACCCTTACATGTGTGTGTGTGCTAGTACGTGGTTTAGATGTATGAATATGTATCTGTTAGTGTGGGTGAAATGGTGTCGTGAAAGTGTATATCTGTCGTGTCCCGCCTAATCCGCATATAGGTATTCATGTCCCTCGTCTTTGAGTGAAATTTGTCAAAAGGGAGCTTATGGGGTACGATCGCCAAACGAAGCTAGGCAATGATTTAAAAGGCAAAGGGGACTCCACTCGGTAGTCGGAGTCAAAGTGGAGTCCAAGGTCGTCCATGGTCTATGAACGAGAGGGGTGGGATGACTCCACCTGACACGGACAGGCCTCCTTCTATTTCTTTTCTATCCTATGTAGATTTCACCCAGGCATGAACCTCCTTTTTGTTTGTATAGCTGCAGGCAAGGCTGGTGAGCAAAAACTCACCCCACCCGACGAGCTAGCGGGCTTGCCACCATGCCACCTGCCACCTTTGCCTTGCCCCAACAGCCAGTTATACAACAAAATTTGAGTTTAACAACGTATTTTATGACAGTATACAATTATTTATCACTTCCTTACCTCTTACCAAGAACTTTTCAACAATTAAGATTGAGAATGACTTATGATTTGTACTTATTAAAAGCATAACACTAATAATTTGGTAATGATCATTTCGAGAAAGTTACCGTTATTTTACTGAGCTAAACTATGCTGGAGTCACCAATGGCAAAAATAAAGCGATGTGTCTTTGATGCGAAGTCTATGTACATTTGTTTCGCTATATATGTACATCGATGCTTCGACTTGGTTAGTTTTCTAATATCGCTCATTTGCTGCAACGTCGTCATAACTCAAAAAACCCAAATTTTGAGTTAACATCACTAATATATCGGAAACAATATTTTTGATCAACTGACAAAGTTTTATATCCGAGGTTTTAACATTTCACGCAGCATCGCGATAGAAGCCTTTGCTTTAATTACATATCCCATATAAATATACATTAATTCAAAAACTAAAAATGCGTTTTCTCTGATATCAAATTTTTTGAGTTATGACGACGTTGCAGTAAATGAGCGATATGTGTATATTTTTCTAATTACGTGCATATTTTTGAACAAGGAAAGGATGTTGGTCCAATTTACTTTTGTTTTTGGACAAGTGAGAAACCGAAATAACGTTTAAACGTTCAAAATTTCACAATTTTTATAGAAACATCGATGTATCGATACATCAAATATTTACGTGACTATAAAAGTCGTCAAAAATCAAAATTTTTCTGACATCTTTAAACCGGAGATTCGTTTCTGAGAGGTTCTTGTTAATTATATTGAGAAGAGCTTAAGAGTTTGTGCTTGTTTCTACATCTTATATATATTTTTTTCGGCATTTTTTCATTCGACATTTTTTTTCGAGACATTTTTTTTTTCGACCTTTTGTGTTTTCGGCAAATTTTTTTTCGACATTTTTTTTTCGACATTTTTAGTTTCGACTTCTTTTTTTTCGACATATCGTACGAGACCCTGGGAAAACCCTAAAAATATTTGCTACTCCTGCGCATCATCAGCAATAATATTTTCCAGCTCGAAGCAGTTACTAGCAAAGAAGGGTGGTTTCTTGGCATTTAATCCGGCAAGTGTAAAAAAATTATGTTTTTGCACATAAATATGAAAAATCTATAAAAAAAAACTTAATTTAAAAATATATATGTTTAGGTGTAATGATATTTATATGTAAAGTATGAATGTAAAGTATGAATTAATATAAAAAAATAAATGAAATCTTACAATGGCAAACTTTCGCTTTTTCTTTTGTTTCCAAGTAGCTCACTATGATTTTCTATGATTCCCGAATCACTGTGAATTTTTTTTACTCATACAAACGTTGTGACTGCTTTACATTCCGAGCTCTAAAGCATAGGTCGGCGCCCCATAGATCTTAAGATCAGTCAAACAGATTGCGTTTATCACACAGACACGTTGAGCTCATCACACAGACACGATGCGCTCTGTGTTTATCAAATGATTTAGTCGTCGCTGAGCAAGTCATTGTATCTCTTATATATACGGTGACCATAAATTTTTTTTTGAAAAAACAGAACTCTTTTTACTTAAGGCTTTGGTATTAGGTTAGGTTCAAGTGGCTACCGTAGAGGCACACCTAGGCCAGTATTAAAAGGCCCGTTGTGATACCACCAACACTAGGAAAGTCAGTTCCGGGACCCTGCCATATGGAAAATCCCGGTATTAACGGAATTCTCCACATAGCAGAATCCCGGGACTGACGTTCCTATACCGACACCGTTACTCCTCCTCGAACCATTTAGATGACTTGATGAAGGCCATCAGGTCCTTTATGTCCAGCTCCGTGACCTGGCGTAGGCTAACCAAGAAGGGAACTCCCAAAAAGCGCATTCTCGCGCCACTTAAAGCCGGGCAGTTGCAGATGAGGTGCTCCACCGTTTCCTCCTCTTCATCATCCTTACAACTCCTACAGCATCGCCGGTAGGGCACACCAAGTCTTTCTGCGTGCCTACCAATGAGGCAGTGCCCAGTCAATACGCCTATTAATATGGAGATTTCTCTTCTCCTTAGGGCATAAATTTGTCTTGATCTTTTATGATCCCATTTCGGCCAGATTTCTTCGGATATCCGGCATCCTGGAGATTGCAGCCATCTTTCGTTGGCTTGGCGGAGTGTGTACTCCTTCAGCATAAGCTTGCATGTGGCAAACGGCATACCTAAGCGCTCTTTATCCCGAAGAACCTGCTTGGTCGTGCCCTGCCTCGCAAGTTCGTCTGCCCTACAATTTCCCTCAATGTCCCTATGCCCCGGGACCCATGTGAGGTTCACGCGATTCTGTTGGGCCATCTCTTGTAGAGATCGACGACAGCTGAGCGTCAGTTCAGAGTTGAACGAATAAGAGCCAAGGGATTTTATGGCCGCCTGGCTGTCGCTGAATATAAAAATGTCGTGTCCGATAGTGTGTTGGCCTATCCAAGCCGCGGCGTCCATGATTGCTGAAACTTCAGCCTGGAAGACACTGCAGTGATCAGGTAGTCTGAAGGAGAGCTCAAGGTTCAGATCCTTTGAAAAAACCCCTCCTCCAACTCTGCCGTCTAACTTCGAGCCATCAGTATAAATGGAAGTGCCGCCATGAGTGGCGGGACTCCGATCCGTGCTCTCCCATTCTTCCCTGCTGGGAATGTTGATTTTAAAACAGCTATCTCCGACTGTTGTGGTCGCACAACGATCCGTGCTCAGCGGAAGAAAGCTATAGGATCCCAAAATACAGGCGTGTACAGTAGTGCTTGCGCCCCAGCCGGACGTTTCCCTTAGACGCAGAGCCGATGCTGCTGCTACCCGGTGCCCTTCCAGATCGAGTGGCAAAATGCCAAGAATGGCCAGGAGTGCTTCATTGGGCGTTGTTCTTAACGCACCGCTTATACAGATCATGCAAGATCTGTGTACTTTACCTAGCAGATTAAGGTTTGTTGCCTTGCTCAGCGCAGGCCACCATACCACAACTCCATAGAGCATGATTGGTCGAATGATTGCTGTGTAGATCCATTTGCATTTCTTTCCAATGGCTCTTTTGCATGTGTAGAGTGCAATACACGCTTTCTTCTGGCGCTGAAGAACATTCTCCTTCCAGGTTAGTTTCCTATCCAGAACTGTGCCTAAGAACTTGGCTTTGTCAGCCAGGTTCAGGTGCACGTCATTCAGTTTTGGTAGTGTTAGCGGTGGTATCTTATAGCGGTTGGTGAAAAGAACCAGTTCTACTTTTCCCGGGTCGATGCTCAGTCCGCAGCGCGAGCACCATGAGGAAACCTCTCGCAGTGCTACTTGCATCAAGTCGCACAGGGTTTGTGGGAATTTGCCCCTATATACTATAGCTAAGTCGTCTGCATATGCCACTACCTTCCCGCCCCCCCAGCTTGTGTCTCGCAGCATCGAGTTGACAGTGAGGTTCCATAGAAGCGGGGAGAGAACACCACCCTGAGGCGTTCCCCTTGTGACATAGCGTGATAAGTCAACCGAGCCCAGTGATGAAACTATTCGTCTACCCCTTAGCAGTTGATCAATAAGTCCAATAAGAGACCTGCTTATGCCCAGACTTGTTAAAGCGGTGTTTATAGCATCAGGGCTTATGTTGTTGAAGGCTCCTTCAATATCTAAAAAGGCCGCAAGACAGTACTCCTTCTCATACAGCGATTTTTCAATAACAGAAACTAGGCTGTGTAGCGCAGTTTCTGTAGATTTCCCTTTGGTGTATGCATGCTGATAGCTACAGATCAGGTTGCTATCAATAGTAGAGGAGAGGTAGTCATTTATTATCCTCTCGAAGGTTTTGAGCACAAAGGATGAGAGACTGATCGGCCTGTAGTCCTTCGGCTCGTAATGAGACGCCTTCCCCGCCTTAGGAATAAACACTACCGTGGCACTTCTCCAGGAGCACGGAATGTAGCTAAGAGCCAGGCAGGCTGTATAGAGAAACACCAGCCATTTGGCTGATGTCTCCAGCGTGTTTATGAGTTGTGCGGGAATAATCCCGTCTGGCCCGGCAGCCTTGAACGGTTCGAAGCTTTTAACCGCCCACCTAACCTTTTCCTCCGTGATGGGTATGTATACAGCCAGGTTTGTTGTAGGTGCTACGGGTTCCTCATGCAAGTTCCCTGGGAAGTGCGTATTCAAGAGCAGCTCTAGGGTTTCCCTCTCCGTGCTGGTCCAGGATCCGTCAGGTTTGCGCAAATAGCTTGTGGCTGTTTGAGTTTTTGGTTTTGGCTTTGGTATTGCCTTCACGTGAAAATTTCGCTACCCGGCTATAAACTATTTGGGGTTAAACTCTCAATATTTGGAATAAAAAAGTGTTTTTTCATGGCGTAATCATCTCTTTGCAGTAAAAAATGTTGCCAAGGTCTGTGAAACATTGAAATTGCAATCTAAAATAATTTCAACCAAAGTGAAAGTCATTTTTTTAAGTATATTTTTCCATTTTGTGAATAGTACTTCTTGATGGCCGTTTTGGCTGATATGTACCATTTTTGGTACGAACTTTTTCAGGGTACGGAGCTTCCAAATTTGATACGTTTTTGGCATTTTAACGTACTCAGTTTTTGATTTCGCTGAAGCACTTGACCGCGTTAAACATAAACTAAATTATTTTTAAAATATTTTGAAAGATTTTAAATTTTTCATAATGTTTTGAAATTATTGAGCAAACTAACTTTACAGAGCTACTCATTACATTTGTTAAAAAATGTTGCCGGCACAAAATAGCAGAACAAAAACAGAACATTTGCTTAAAAAAAGAACATTTATGTTATTTTCCTTAGAAAAAAAAATACGCAGAACAAGCTCCTTAAAAACAGAACTGTTCTGCCAAAAACAGAACGGATGGTCGCCGTACTGATATAGTAGCGCAACTCACAGGTGATCGCAAAAAACACACTAATACACACGCACCGTATATTCCCCATAAGCACAGAAAAATATATAAAAATATATTAGATATGTAAACAGAAAAAAAACTATTTATATTTTATCAATGAATTTAAAAAAAATACTGTGTATGTATGTATACTATAAATAATAACACAGTACAACAAATTTTGAATTTTTGTTTGCAACAGAGTCACCATGGTACTTTTCTGAAAGGCGGCATCGCATAGATCATTTTTGCCGAACAAACTTTAGTCCAGTTCGTCTGATTTTTTTTAATTTGCACTTAAAGGTTAAGGGGGTCATATTGGGTATTTGTACCATAACCACATAAACGTGAAGAGCTACAGCTTCGGCGTCTAAGGGAAGGTTGTTGGCAATAAAAATACTAACATTTTCCTCCTAGACATTGTCCCGCTACAATTTATGGTTATGTCATTTTTTCTTGAGTTTTTGTAAAATTTCTCGAAAAAATGTCTCCCCTGTACTGTTAACAATATCTTTACGACACCTTCGGGAAAAATATTCCTCATAAAAAAATTGGGGGGGGGGGGGGGGTGGGTCCTAACGAATTTACACACATTTAATTTTTATAACCACTGGTTCAGACTTGTCCTGCATGATATACGGAACGAATCCAGGTCGTAAGACCACCAGTGGGGTCTATGTTTGCCGCGTGGTTTTGGTACTGGACAAGCCTGCTCTAGGGCATTTGAGAGCGCCGTTGTAAAGGTCGTTACCAGATCATCCAGTTCTCCCACTGATGAGGGGGCTTGTGGAGGTAATACTGGTAGGTCCCTAGCTAATATTTGGTTATGTAGCTGCCAGTTAGTGTTGCGTGGATTTCGTTTCATAACTGGCTGCTCAACAATAAAGTCTAACACAATTTCTATGTACCGATGGTCAGAAAATGAATGCTCATCAAGAACACGCCATTTTCTGACCCACTCATAAGCTTAGGCTGTTAGGCTGGTGCTGCCGACTGTTAAGCTGGCAGCTGTAACGTAACCATTTGAGTAGTTGGGTAATAGAAAGGTGTTTAGCTCAGACTTTACCAAAATACAGGTTCTGACCTTGCCCTCATCATTGGCTTGGATGAGCTTGTACCCCTTAGTCCCCAATCCACAGATCCTAGAGCTATTGACCCAGGGCTCTTGGATAAGGACCACGTCTACGTCGCCTTTAGAAAGACGACTGCTTAAAACAGCCGAAGCACCACCAATATGGGAGAGCTCAGACTTCCCTGCCGCCAGCGTGTCGTCGAGGTCTGGCCTGTTCCGGGGGCTGTCTCTCAACGAGGAGTTGTTCAGAGCACCTGCACGATTTGGCGTGGCGGGAACCCTGCTGTCTGAAGCAGCATCAACGTTAGTGTGCTCAGGTTTAGCCACGATCGTGACGTCGAGGCCTTCTTCGCCAAGCAGGCTTTCTTCTATCGCCGAGTTGCTCGCAACACCATCGCAATTTGACGTGGCGGAAAACATACTTTCCGCGTCGGACTCCTCTGCTTCCCCTTCCGATGCCTCGATCTCCGAGTCCTCCGGAGCGTCCGGAATAGCAGCGCTATTGGGCCCAACCACATCATCGACCAGATTGACGCCCCAATCCTGCGTCGGAGAGACGGATTCCAGACCTGCAGCATCTCAAGAATATTCTCGGGTTCTGCAGGGACGGCAGGAATCCATGCCCTTGCCCTTGGCCGAGCAGGAATGCCCATCCAGTCGACGACATCTAGTCTTGCCCCTGGGTAGACTTCACCCAGTCTTGCAACTGCTGCCTTATACAGTGCGACAGTTCTTGCATCCTCGCACGCGAATATTTCGATCTGACCTTGGTGCCAGCCCGCGTGAGTACCTCGCGGCGGACTACCCGGAGGCTCACGCATTAAGTCGAGGAGGGCCCTGCCCATTTCATTCCCGACATACAGCCACCGGTCTTTGGGGATGGACCAACGGTCGTTACCTCGGTCAATGAAACCTATAAGGATTCTGTCCTTGGTTACTTCAGCAAAGCTGAGTTTTCCCACTACGGGGTTGAACTGATGCCGCTTCTGATGGGGGTTTACCTCTCCGTCCGATCTCTGGCATTTGAAGGGATTACCGTTCACCCTCTTAGGCACATAGGGCCTCTGGAAATTTGGTATCAGAGCTTTCGCTTCCTCCACCATCTTCCTTTCTTCCGGCGACAGCTTCTCCTGCGATGCTCCCTCATATTTTTTAAGGATCCTTGCGGCCTTTCTTTTATCCCAGTACGCAAAGCGTCGGGGAGATACCTCTTGGGGGGGATTCAGACTCGTAGTTGCCATCGCGGTCTCTCCCTTTGCGGCGGCGTCCTTCTCTTTCGAAACTCCAAGATGTGAAGAGATTGGGTTTCGTACCAGCGCTTGATGGAAGTTTAGCTTCCGCCGTTTTCTGCTTGACTGCGTAGGCAGCCGCACTGCTGCTTGCTCCCATCAAGTCACTCTTACTTGATAGCAGTTTGGGGGATGACTGACCCGTAGTTTCCATCGCTGTCGGCCTCCCAGTTAACTTTGAGGCGGAGTTTGTCCTCCGGCGTTGTGTTTTCGCTTGCTCCAGCATAGTTCTTCTCTGCTGCGGAGTAAACGAAGTCGTTAATTGCTTTGTATTTTGTGTGTTCTTCATTTTGTTCGTACGCCCCTCGCCGGACAAGGCCAGCTTAGGGTCAAGGGTAGTGTAAGGGGAAGTGTGTCGTCCGCCGCGGCAGAGCCCCATACCGCGGTAAGACCATAGTTACTCCCTGAGGCAGCCCGGTATCAGTGGGGCTCCGTTCGACTACAGCGACGATTTGCCTCCCGGCTGCAAGCGTCCAATGGGCACGGTATCGCATAACACCCTGGATTGGGAGGGAAAAGTTTTGCACATTTATATAGCGAGCCGCTTGCTTCAAGACAGACGCTCGCTTACAGCCGCACCTCATGGTGTACCGACGCTATGAAAAAGACCCCGGTGAGCCCTTAAACCAAGTATGTCAGAGTGGCCCCATCGGGGCTCCCTCTATTTCTGCCGCGAGCCTAGGTAGCTCAACGTTGCCCAGAGTGCACGAACGAGGACACAAGAGTCGGGATTGAGCGCGGTCACTCAGCAACCACACCCCATTACACTCCTAAACTAAGCATAAACGTGCTGCTTATTTTATAAGGATAGTTAACCACTAGCCACACGAAATACAATGTAGGTAGTTACTAACTATGCAAAACGTCTTTTAAGACTTGAGGATGTCGGCGCCATCAGCAGTGCAGCCAGCAAGTTTAAGGTTTTTCCCATAGCTAATGACCTTCAGGATTGCACTAAAAAACAATGTTTACGCATAAATGAGACACATATTGTAAAGGCTCGATTATCATGGGAAAACAAGTCCCTTACGATATGTCAAAAAAAAAAAAAAAAAATGTCGAATTTCCAAGACCGAATGACCGAATTTAAAAAAATTTTTAAAATAACGAAGAGATTTTTGACCGAAAAAAAAAATCGATAAAATGCAAATGACCGAAAAAGGTCGAAATTTGGATGCTTAATGTAAAATTTCGGAAATTTGAGTTTAACAACGTATTTTATGACAGTATACAATTATTTATCACTTCCTTACCTCTTACCAAGAACATTTCAACAATTAAGATTGAGAATGACTTATGATTTGTACTTATTAAAAGCATAACACTAATCATTTGGTAATGATCATTTCGAGAAAGTTACCGTTATTTTACTGAGCTAAACTATGCTGGAGTCACCAATGGCAAAAATAAATCGATGTGTCTTTGATGCGAAGTCTATGTACATTTGTTTCGCTATATATGTACATCGATGCTTCGACTTGGTTAGTTTTCTAATATCGCTCATTTGCTGCAACGTCGTCATAACTCAAAAAACCCAAATTTTGAGTTAACATCACTAATATATCGGAAACAATATTTTTGATCAACTGACAAAGTTTTATATCCGAGGTTTTAACATTTCACGCAGCATCGCGATAGAAGCCTTTGCTTTAATTACATATCCCATATAAATATACATTAATTCAAAAACTAAAAATGCGTTTTCTCTGATATCAAATTTTTTGAGTTATGACGACGTTGCAGCAAATGAGCGATATGTGTATATTTTTCTAATTACGTGCATATTTTTGAACAAGGAAAGGATGTTGGTCCAATTTACTTTTGTTTTTGGACAAGTGAGAAACCGAAATAACGTTTAAACGTTCAAAATTTCACAATTTTTATAGAAACATCGATGTATCGATACATCAAATATTTACGTGACTATAAAAGTCGCCAAAAATCAAAATTTTTCTGACATCTTTAAACCGGAGATTCGTTTCTGAGAGGTTGTTGTTAATTATATTGAGAAGAGCTTAAGAGTTTGTGCTTGTAACTTTACCGTGTTACACATCATTCATTACATTGTTTCTACATCTTATATATTAATGTTGAGTATTATTTTTCTAGTGTTTTGCAATAGCTCTTGCAAGCAAATATAAAACCTGCGCGAATTTTACACATCATTCATTACATTGTTTCTACATCTTATATATTTTTTTTTCGGCATTTTTTCATTCGACATTTTTTTTCGAGACATTTTTTTTCGACCTTTTGTGTTTTCGGCAAATTTTTTTCGACATTTTTAGTTTCGACTTCTTTTTTTTCGACATATCGTACGAGACCCTGGGAAAACCCTAAAAATATTTGCTACGGGTCCCGTACGATATGTCGAAAAAAAAAATGTCGAATTTCCAAGACCGAATTTAAAAAAATTTTAAAATACCGAAGAGATTTTTGACCGAAAAAAAAATGTCGAAAAAATGCAAATGACCGAAAAAGGTCGAAATTTGGATGCTTAATGTAAAATTTCGGAAATTTGAGTTTAACAACGTATTTTATGACAGTATACAATTATTTATCACTTCCTTACGTCTTACCAAGAACTTTTCAACCATTTCTCAATACAAAGCCTATTCACATTTTCCCCTTGTTAGAGGTAACAACAGAAATATTCTCAGACATTTTCGGGCTACAAACTGCACATGTAAAAATTAAGATTGAGAATGACTTATGATTTGTACTTATTAAAAGCATAACACTAATCATTTGGTAATGATCATTTCGAGAAAGTTACCGTTATCTTACTGAGCTAAACTATGCTGGAGTCACCAATGCCAAAAATAAATCGATGTGTCTTTGATGCGAAGTCTATGTACATTTGTTTCGCTATATATGTACATCGATGCTTCGACTTGGTTACTTTTCTAATATGTGTATATTTTTCTAATTACGTGCATATTTTTGAACAAGGAAAAGATGTTGGTCCAATTTACTTTTGTTTTTGGACAAGTGAGAAACCGAAATAACGTTTAAACGTTCAAAATTTCACAATTTTTATAGAAACTTCGATGTATCGATACATCAAATATTTACGTGACTATAAAAGTCGCCAAAAATCAAAATTTTTCTGACATCTTTAAACCGGAGAGAGGTTGTTGTTAATTATATTAAGAAGAGCTTAAGAGTTTGTGCTTGTAACTTTACCGTCAGGTTTTATATTTGCTTGCAAGAGCTATTGCAAAACACTAGAAAAATAATACTCAACATTAATATATAAGATGTAGAAACAATGTAATGAATGATGTGTTAAATTCGCGCGAATTTTACACATCATTCATTACATTGTTTCTACATCTTATATATTTTTTTTCGACATTTTTTCATTCGACATTTTTTTCGAGACATTTTTTTTTTCGACCTTTTGTGTTTTCGGCAAATTTTTTTTCGACATTTTTTTTTCGACATTTTTAGTTTCGACTTCTTTTTTTTCGACATATCGTACCAGACCCATTTGCTACTCCTGCGCATCATCAGCAATAATATTTTCCAGCTCGAAGCAGTTACTAGCAAAGAAGGGTGGTTTCTTGGCATTTAATCCGGCAAGTGTAAAAAAATTATGTTTTTGCACATAAATATGAAAAATCTATAAAAAAAAACTTAATTTAAAAATATATATGTTTAGGTGTAATGATATTTATATGTAAAGTATGAATGTAAAGTATGAATTAATATAAAAAAATAAATGAAATCTTACAATGGCAAACTTTCGCTTTTTCTTTTGTTTCCAAGTAGCTCACTATGATTTGCTATGATTCCCGCTTTACATTCCGAGCTCTAAAGCATAGGTCGGGGCCCCATAGATCTTAAGATCAGTCAAACAGATTGCGTTTATCACACAGACACGTTGAGCTCATCACACAGACACGATGCGCTCTGTGTTTATCAAATGATTTAGTCGTCGCTGAGCAAGTCATTGTATCTCTTATATATACGGTGACCATAAATTTTTTTTTGAAAAAGAAGAACTCTTTTTACTTAAGGCTTTGGTATTGCCTTCACGTGAAAATTTCGCTACCCGGCTATAAACTATTTGGGGTTAAACTCTCAATATTTGGAATAAAAAAGTGTTTTTCATGGCGTAATCATCTCTTTGCAGTAAAAAATGTTGCCAAGGTCTGTGAAACATTGAAATTGCAATCTAAAATAATTTCAACCAAAGTGAAAGTCATTTTTTTAAGTATATTTTTCCATTTTGTGAATAGTACTTCTTGATGGCCGTTTTGGCTGAAATGTACCATTTTTGGTACGAACTTTTTCAGGGTACGGAGCTTCCAAATTTGATACGTTTTTGGCATTTTAACGTACTCAGTTTTTGATTTCGCTGAAGCACTTGACCGCGTTAAACATAAACTAAATTATTTTTAAAATATTTTGAAAGATTTTAAATTTTTCATAATGTTTTGAAATTATTGAGCAAACTAACTTTACAGAGCTACTCATTACATTTGTTAAAAAATGTTGCCGGCACAAAATAGCAGAACATTTGCTTAAAAAAAGAACATTTATGTTATTTTCCTTAGAAAAAAAAAATACGCAGAACAAGCTCCTTAAAAACAGAACTGTTCTGCCTAAAAACAGAACGGATGGTCACCCAACTCACAGGTGATCGCAAAAAACACACTAATACACACGCACCGTATATTCCCCATAAGCACAGAAAAATATATAAAAATATATTAGATATGTAAACAGAAAAAAAACTATTTATATTTTATCAATGAATTTAAAAAAAATACTGTGTATGTATGTATTTAGTGTTTCTGCCGGCGTACCGAAATTATGAAAACACCGGAGTTAGCTTAGGTAGCTTACATGAACTAATCTTTATTCAAGCCGACGAATAACTAAAACTAAATTACAATGTTTTAAAGCTCTTTGTACACAATATCAAAGCAGGTATCAATCGTATGATCTTTCTAACAGGACTGCAAAATCATACGATATTAACTGCACTCATATACGAACAAATAAATAAGAGAATGGGTGAAAATGCAAAATACATAATAAGTTTCAACTGTAGTAGGGATAATTAGTTAAGGTAGGTAAAATCGATGAACTTATCGATAGCATTCGATTATGTGCGATAGTGACAATTTATGATTTGATAGTGGCGTCGCCACAATACTCCCCTTGTTTTTTCGATTTTAGGCAATTAAAGAAAATCGTAGTAAAAACAAAAAAAATTAATTATCTGTACTACAGTGAAGTATTTACTCCGGCCCTCATAATCATGGATCGTGACCGCGGGAGATTTCCTCGCTGTGCGCTTCGTACACAGGTTTGAGCCTATCGATCGAGATTGTTGTTGCAGAACGTTTAAAGTCCACTATAAAGTACTTGTCATGGCGACTTATGACACGGTATGGTCCTTCATAAGGTGGCGAAAACGAAGGCCTTATAATGTCATTGCGAACCAAAACGTGGGAGCAACTTTGGAGATTCCTGTAAAGAAAAACAGAATGTTTGCCATGGCGCGACATTTCTGTCGGTGCCAAGTTATTAAAATGGGTTTTTAGGATACTTAACAAATTCTGCGGTGATATTTGTTTAGAAGCTGGCGTGAGAAGTTCACCCGGTAGGCGTATGGGTTCGCCATATACTAGTTCAGCCGGAGTTGAGGCAATATCCTCCTTCCAGGCAGCTCGTAAGCCCAGCAAGACTGCTGGCAGTGCGTCATACCATGATTCGTTGTGGCACAAGAGTGCTGCTTTCAGCTGCCGATGAAGACGCTCTACAAGTCCGTTCGCTTGAGGATGAAAAGCTGTCGTACGCAGATGCTGTATACCAAATAATTCAGATAAAGTGCGGAATAACAGTGACTCGAACTGACCTCCTCGGTCTGAGGTGATTCTTTTAGGTACTCCGTACCGTGCGATCCAATGATGAATCAAGGCGCGGGCTACGACTTCAGTTGAACCATTTTCTAGCGGTATTGCTTCTGGGAAGCGTGTAAAGCGATCCACAATAGTGAGACAACGATTAAAACCTTTTGACACTGGTAGTGTCACGAGATCAATGTGGATGTGCTCGAATCGTTCGGATGGTGGCTGAAAGTTTGCGATTGGAGAAGAAACATGCCGTTGTATTTTGTTGCGTTGGCAATCGATGCAGGCTCGTGCCCATTCGCGGCAATCTTTATTGATAGACGGCCAAACGAACCGTTTAGCTACCAGCTTTTGCGATGCTCGAACTCCCGGATGTGCGAGTGAATGCAGAGAATCAAACACTTTTTTTCTGAGTTGCGCGGGAACGTATGGCTGCAATGTACCTGTTGCGATATCACAATACACTGCAGGTCCGTTGTCGATATGAATCACTTTTAAGTTTAGCTGTGTGGTGTTGCGTAGCAGTTGTTGTAATTCACTGTCCACTTGTTGAGCATCGGTAAGCTCTTGAGACGTAATTGGCATGGCGATAGCTTCGAGACGAGATAATGTGTCAGCCACGATGTTGTCGGTACCTGATATGTGACGAATATCACTTGTAAATTGGCCGATGAAGTCGAGACGGCGAAATTGCCATGGCGATGCTCGTTCCGTGCGTTGTTCGAATGCGTGTTGTAACGGCTTGTGGTCAGTAAAGATGGTAATGTGTCGCCCTTCAAAGATGTGTCGGAAATGCTTAACAGCCTCATAAATTGCGTGCAACTCCCGGTCGTATGTCGAAAGCTTTTGAATTGAAGGTGGCAATTTTCGGCTGAAAAACGCCAAAGGGTGCCATTCCTTGTTCTCTCGTTGTTGCAGGACAGCTCCGATGCCGTCCAGTGTATAGGGTGTGATCCTTTCACATTCGGACCTTCGAGGAGTTTGTTTAAAGGCGATAAAACTTCCGCGGCTTTCCTTATAAACTTCCTGTAAAAGTTCACGGTTCCGAGGAAACCACGTAATGATTTGATGGTTTTCGGTGGTTCCATCTTAATGATGGCATCCACTTTGTCTGGAAGTGGTTTTATTCCATCTTGAGTGATACGATGGCCTAGAAATTTTACTTCTGGTTGAGCGATTTGGCATTTCGGCAAATTTATGACCAGCCCGAAGTCGCGAAAGCGTTGAAATAATATTTTAAGATGTTCGATATGTTCAAGTTCGTCGTTGGACGCAACGAGAATGTCGTCTATGTATGGAAAGACAAATTCGAGGTCGCGTGTGATACGTCAATAAATCTCTGGAACGTTTGGGCTGCGTTCCTGAGCCCAAAAGTCATGTACATAAACTCATATAGTCCGAAAGGCGTAATGATTGCCGTTTTGGGGACGTCCTCGGGGGCTACGCGTATTTGTAGAAATGCTCTTACTAAATCGAAGACGGAAAAAATTTTTTTATCATGCAAATTGGCAGAAAAATCTTCAATATAACGCAAAGAGTAGTTATCTGGTACAGTTCTGGCATTCAAAGGACTATAATCGCCACACGGTCTCCATTCCCCAGACTTCTTTTGTACTAAGTGTAGTGGTGAAGACCATGGACTATCAGATGGTCGACAGATACCTAATTCTATCATCTTCTTAAATTCGTCCTTTGCAACTTTAAGTTTTTGAGGACAAAGACGGCGAGCTTTGCTCTTAACGGGAGGACCGTCGGTTGTCTTGATGTGATGCATTGTTGCGTGTTTTTTGGTACTAGAATAGGTGGTATCCGGTCGAGTTATATCTTCATACTCACGCAGTAGTCTAATGTAGACAGAGTCGCCGCCGATAGCTTTAATGGACTCGGCAGATTTGGTGCTTAGAAACATGATTTTGCTAGTTAAATTTGATTTTGTGAAGCAGCTGGTTAGAACCTTTTTGATTTCCGAATATGGCTTACTGGCAGGGGGATTAATGATGAGACTTTCAACCTCAGCAGCGTAGCGTGTGTCGATGAGTGATACAGCGTAATTGAACTTTTGAATTTCAGTAGCGATACCGTGGATCTTAAATTGCGCCTCTAGCTGTGCGAACCACAAATTACCCCGTTCAGGACAAAAACTGGGAGCTTTTAGCGAACCAAGGACTACTGGTTTGATGTCGGGGCAGTTGTTGCCGTCCTTGTCAGGCATTGTATGTGTTCGAAAATTTTTTTTTTTTACTGAGTTGAAATTCGCACAAGTTTCGTTTTAAGGAAATTGTTTTGTAAAATAAAACAAGAAACGACCACACAGCACTGAATTTTTTAATATTAGCGAATTTTTCTAATTACCACAATTTGATTTGCACACGTTAGTGTCCCTCAAATATCACCAATGCAGCACAACGTCCTGGGTGCTCCGCAATGCACCAGCGGTGGTAATTCATATAAGCACTTTATGATTCACTACGCGAAATTAGGAGATATTTGGGTGCGTTATTTTTTACACGCCGTAAGATGCGAAATTTTTACACCGATGTTTGATAAAATAAAAACTAGTTCGTTAGCGAATCGAGATTTTCCTTAAAAAAAAAGGGATCACGTCGGGGTCACCAATTTAGTGTTTCTGCCGGCGTACCGAAATTATGAAAACACCGGAGTTAGCTTAGGTAGCTTACATGACAACTAAAACTAAATTACAATGTTTTAAAGCTCTTTGTACACAATATCAAAGCAGGTATCAATCGTATGATCTTTCTAACAGGACTGCAAAATCATACGATATTAACTGCACTCATATACGAACAAATAAATAAGAGAATGGGTGAAAAGGCAAAATACATAATAAGTTTCAACTGTAGTAGGGATAATTAGTTAAGGTAGGTAAAATCGATGAACTTATCGATAGCATTCGACAATTTATGATTTGATAGTGGCGTCTCCACATGTATACTATAAATAATAACACAGTACAACAAATTTTGAATTTTTGTTTGCAACAGAGTCACCATGGTACTTTTCTGAAAGGCGGCATCGCATAGATCATTTTTGCCGAACAAACTTATAGTCCAGCTCGTCTGATTTTTTTTTAATTTGCACTTAAAGGTTAAGGGGGTCATATTGGGTATTTGTACCATAACCACATAAACTTGAAGAGCTACAGCTTCGGCGTCTAAGGGAAGGTTGTTGGCAATAAAAATACTAACATTTTCCTCCTAGACATTGTCCCGCTACAATTTATGGTTATGGCATTTTTTCTTGAGTTTTTGTAAAATTTCTCGAAAAAATGTCTCCCCTGTACTGTTAACAATATCTTTACGACACCTTCGGGAAAAATATTCCTCATAAAAAAATAGGGGGGGGGGGGGGGGGGGTGTCCAAATAACGAAATTTCCGTCGAGGACTCCTTTAACCATAAACTAGCAAAAACTAGAGTTCATCCAAGAAACAACTAAAATACATGAGACATTCCATATGAAGCCGTCTAATTCAAAAAGCTTTGAGGGACACTTCTTTAGGGTCCTAACGAATTTACACACATTTAATTTTTATAACCACTGGTTCAGACTTGTCCTGCATGATATACGGAACGAATCCAGGTCGTAAGACCACCAGTGGGGTCTATGTTTGCCGCGTGGTTTTGGTACTGGACAAGCCTGCTCTAGGGCAATTGAGAGCGCCGTTGTAAAGGTCGTTACCAGATCATCCAGTTCTCCCACTGATGAGGGGGCTTGTGGAGGTAATACTGGTAGGTCCCTAGCTAATATTTGGTTATGTAGCTGCCAGTTAGTGTTGCGTGGATTTCGTTTCATAACTGGCTGCTCAACAATAAAGTCTAATACAATTTCTATGTACCGATGGTCAGAAAATGAATGCTCATCAAGAACACGCCATTTTCTGACCCACTCATAAGCGCCTTCGCTACAAACAGTGAGGTCTATAACCTCCCTACGAGCTTTAGTTATAAAAGTAGGCTCGTTACCCACGTTACAAACCACCAGGTTAGTTGTTAGTAGGTAGTCAAACAGAGACTCGCCCCTAGCGTTAATATCGGAGCTTCCCCACTGGACGTGATGAGCATTAGCGTCAGCTCCAATAATAAGATGGCCCGTACAGAAATTATCCACCAGATCTTTCACCTCCTTTTGTGGAGGAGGTTCTTCGGCGTCATAGGGCATATAGACCGACGCCATCGTTAGGCTGGTTCTGCCGACTGTTAAGCTGGCAGCTGTAACGTCACCATTTGAGTAGTTGGGTAATAGAAAGGTGTTTAGCTCAGACTTTACCAAAATACAGGTTCTGACCTTGCCCTCATCATTGGCTTGGATGAGCTTGTACCCCTTAGGAATGCCCTTCCAGTCGACGACATCTAGTCTTGCCCCTGACAGTTCTTGCATCCTCGCACGCGAATATTTCGATCTGACCTTGGTGCCAGCCCGCGTCAGTACCTCGCGGCGGACTACCCGGAGACTCACGCATTAAGTCGAGGAGGGCCCTGCCCATTTCATTCCGGACATACAGCCACCGGTCTTTGGGGATGGACCAACGGTCGTTACCTCGGTCAATGAAACCTATAAGGATTCTGTCCTTGGTTACTTCAGCAAAGCTGAGTTTTCCCACTACGGGGTTGAACTGATGCCGCTTCTGATGGGGGTTTACCTCTCCGTCCGATCTCTGGCGTTTGAGGGGATTACCGTTCAGCCTCTTAGGCACATAGGGCCTCTGGAAATTTGGTATCAGAGCTTTCGCTTCCTCCACCATCTTCCTTTCTTCCGGCTACAGCTTCTCCTGCGATGCTCCCTCTTGGGGGGGATTCAGACTCGTAGTTGCCATCGCGGTCTCTCCCTTTGCGGCGGCGTCCTTCTCTTTCGAAACTCTGAAACCAGGTCGTGAGACCATTGCCTCAGATGTGAAGAGATTGGGTTTCGTACCAGCGCTTGATGGAAGTTTAGCTTCCGCCGTTTTCTGCTTGACTGCGTAGGCAGTCGCACTGCTGCTTGCTCCCATCAAGTCACTCTTACTTGATAGCAGTTTGGGGGATGACTGACCCGTAGTTTCCATCGCTGTCAGCCTCCCAGTTAACTTTGAGGCGGAGTTTGTCCTCCGGCGTTGTGTTTTCGCTTGCTCCAGCATAGTTCTTCTCTGCTGCGGAGTAAACGAAGTCGGTAATTGCTTTGTATTTTGAGTGTTCTTCATCTTGTTCGTACGACCCCTCGCCGGACAAGGCCAGCTTAGGGTCAAGGGTAGTGTAAGGGGAAGTGTGTCGTCCGCCGCGGCATAGCCCCATACCGCGGTAAGACCATAGTTACTCCCTGAGGCGGCCCGGTATCAGTGAGGCTCCGTTCGACTACAGCCACGATTTGCTTCCCGGCTGCAAACGTCCAATGGGCACGGTATCGCATAACACCCTGGATTGGGAGGGAAAAGTTTTGCACATTTATATAGCGAGACGCTTGCTTCAAGACAGACGCTCGCTTACAGCCGCACCTCATGGTGTACAGACGCTACGAAAAAGACCCCGGTGAGCCCTTAAACCAAGTATGTCAGAGTGGCCCCATCGGGGCTCCCTCTCTTTCTGCCGCGAGCCTAGGTAGCTCAACGTTGCCCAGAGTGCACGAACGAGGACGCAAGAGTCGGGATTGAGCGCGGTCACTCAGCAACCACACCCCATTACACTCCTAAACTAAGCATAAACGTGCTGCTTATTTTATAAGGATAGTTAACCACTAGCCACACGAAATACAATGTAGGTAGTTACTAACTATGCAAAACGTCTTTTAAGACTTGAGGATGTCGGCGCCATCAGCAGTTCAGCCAGCAAGTTTAAGGTTTTTCCCATAGCTAATGACCTTCAGGATTGCACTAAAAAACAATGTTTACGCATAAATGAGACACATATAATAAAGGCTCGATTATCATGGGAAAACGGGTCCCGTACGATATGTCAAAAAAGAAAATGTCGAATTTCCAAGACCGAATTTAAAAAAAATTTTAAAATACCGAAGAGATTTTTGAGCGAAAAAAATTTTAGAAGATTATTTTTGGTCTGTAAATTATGAAACTTTGGAAATTTTTAATGACTTCAAGACCTTTTTATTTATTGTGAAATGGCATTTCTTCACAATTATTAATTTTAGATTTATTTGAAAAGGCAAAAATTAGAAAACAACACCACAGCTATGCAGACAGAACTGTTTCGAGACCGGCTAAAGTCCAACTTGTCAATGCAATTTTGGTGCCTGCAATGCTGATCACTCAGCCAACCGTGCAGATATCAATTGCTTGCTAATTCACCCTTTTCTGTTTTTGTTATTCTTTACCGACATACCAATGAGTGCGCTAAACTAGTGCTATTAAATCATTTGGAGAGGATTTTTATACCAACAATGCGTGCTTGTGCTATTTTTAGCGCAGCTTCGCATATTGTCGGTGTTGCCTGTAGTCTTGCCAATTGTAAATTTTAGAAGATTATTTTTGGTCTGTAAATTATGAAACTTTGGAAATTTTTAATGACTTCAAGACCTTTTTATTTATTGTGAAATGGCATTTTTTCACAATTATTAATTTTAGATTTATTTGAAAAGGCAAAAATTAGAAAACAACACCACAGCTATGCAGACAGAACTGTTTCGAGACCGGCTAAAGTCCAACTTGTCAATGCAATTTTGGTGCCTGCAACGCTGGTCACTCAGCCAACCGTGCAGATATCAATTGCTTGCTAATTCACCCTTTTCTGTTTTTTGTTATTCTTTACCGACATACCAATGAGTGCGCTAAACTAGTGCTATTAAATCATTTGGAGAGGATTTTTATACCAACAATGCGTGCTTGTGCTATTTTTAGCGCAGCTTCGCATATTGTCGGTGTTGCCTGTAGTCTGGCCAATTGTAAATTTTAGAAGATTATTTTTGGTCTGTAAATTATGAAACTTTGGAAATTTTTAATGACTTCAAGACCTTTTTATTTATTGTGAAATGGCATTTTTTCACAATTATTAATTTTAGATTTATTTGAAAAGGCAAAAATTAGAAAACAACACCACAGCTATGCAGACAGAACTGTTTCGAGACCGGCTAAAGTCCAACTTGTCAATGCAAATTTGGTGCCTGCAATGCTGATCACTCAGCCAACCGTGCAGATATCAATTGCTTGCTAATTCACCCTTTTCTGTTTTTTGTTATTCTTTACCTACATACCAATGAGTGCGCTAAACTAGTGCTATTAAATCATTTGGAGAGGATTTTTATACCAACAATGCGTGCCTGTGCTATTTTTAGCGCAGCTTCGCATATTGTCGGTGTTGACTGTAGTCTGGCCAATTGTAAATTTTAGAAGATTATTTTTGGTCTGTAAATTATGAAATTTTGGAAATGTTTAATGACTTCAAGACCTTTTTATTTATTGTGAAATGGCATTTTTTCACAATTATTAATTTTAGATTTATTTGAAAAGGCAAAAATTAGAAAACAACACCACAGCTATGCAGACAGAACTGTTTCGAGACCGGCTAAAGTCCAACTTGTCAATGCAATTTTGGTGCCTGCAATGCTGATCACTCAGCTAACCGTGCAGATATCAATTGCTTGCTAATTCACCCTTTTCTGTTTTTTGTTATTCTTTACCTACATACCAATGAGTGCGCTAAACTAGTGCTATTAAATCATTTGGAGAGGATTTTTATACCAACAATGCGTGCTTGTGCTATTTTTAGCGCAGCTTCGCATATTGTCGGTGTTGCCGACCAAAAATAATCTTCTAAAATTTACAATTGGCCAGACTACAGGCAACACCGACAATATGCGAAGCTGCGCTAAAAATAGCACAAGCACGCATTGTTGGTATAAAAATTCTCTCCAAATGGTTTAATAGCACTAGTTTAGCGCACTCATTGGTATGTAGGTAAAGAATAACAAAAAACAGAAAAGGGTGAATTAGCAAGCAATTGATATCTGCACGCTTGGCTGAGTGATCAGCATTGCAGGCACCAAATTTGCATTGACAAGTTGGACTTTAGCCGGTCTCGAAACAGTTCTGTCTGCATAGCTGTGGTGTTGTTTTCTAATTTTTGCCTTTTCAAATAAATCTAAAATTAATAATTGTGAAAAAATGTCATTTCACAATAAATAAAAAGGTCTTGAAGTCTTAAAAAATTTCCAAAGTTTCATAATTTACAGACCAAAAATAATCTTCTAAAATTTACAATTGGCCAGACTACAGGCAACACCGACAATATGCGAAGCTGCGCTAAAAATAGCACAAGCACGCATTGTTGGTATAAAAATCCTCTCCAAATGATTTAATAGCACTAGTTTAGCGCACTCATTGGTATGTCGGTAAAGAATAACAAAAAACAGAAAAGGGTGAATTAGCAAGCAATTGATATCTGCACGGTTGGCTGAGTGATCAGCATTGCAGGCACCAAAATTGCATTGACAAGTTGGACTTTAGCCGGTCTCGAAACAGTTCTTTCTGCATAGCTGTGGTGTTGTTTTCTAATTTTTGCCTTTTCAAATATATCTAAAATTAATAATTGTGAAAAAATGCCATTTCACAATAAATAAAAAGGTCTTGAAGTCATTAAAAATTTCCAAAGTTTCATAATTTACAGACCAAAAATAATCTTCTAAAATTTACAATTGGCCAGACTACAGGCAACACCGACAATATGCGAAGCTGCGCTAAAAATAGCACAAGCACGCATTGTTGGTATAAAAATCCTCTCCAAATGATTTAATAGCACTAGTTTAGCGCACTCATTGGTATGTCGGTAAAGAATAACAAAAAACAGAAAAGGGTGAATTAGCAAGCAATTGATATCTGCACGGTTGGCTGAGTGATCAGCATTGCAGGCACCAAAATTGCATTGACAAGTTGGACTTTAGCCGGTCTCGAAACAGTTCTGTCTGCATAGCTGTGGTGTTGTTTTCTAATTTTTGCCTTTTCAAATAAATCTAAAATTAATAATTGTGAAAAAATGCCATTTCACAATAAATAAAAAGGTCTTGAAGTCATTAAAAATTTCCAAAGTTTCATAATTTACAGACCAAAAATAATCTTCTAAAATTTACAATTGGCCACACTACAGGCAACACCGACAATATGCGAAGCTGCGCTAAAAATAGCACAAGCACGCATTGTTGGTATAAAAATCCTCTCCAAATGATTTAATAGCACTAGTTTAGCGCACTCATTGGTATGTAGGTAAAGAATAACAAAAAACAGAAAAGGGTGAATTAGCAAGCAATTGATATCTGCACGGTTGGCTGAGTGATCAGCATTGCAGGCACCAAATTTGCATTGACAAGTTGGACTTTAGCTGGTCTCGAAACAGTTCTGTCTGCATAGCTGTGGTGTTGTTTTCTAATTTTTGCCTTTTCAAATAAATCTAAAATTAATAATTGTGAAAAAATGCCATTTCACAATAAATAAAAAGGTCTTGAAGTCATTAAAAATTTCCAAAGTTTCATAATTTACAGACCAAAAATAATCTTCTAAAATTTACAATTGGCCAGACTACAGGCAACACCGACAATATACGAAGCTGCGCTAAATATAGCACAAGCACGCATTGTTGGTATAAAAATCCTCTCCAAATGATTTAATAGCACTAGTTTAGCGCACTCATTGGTATGTCGGTAAAGAATAACAAAAAACAGAAAAGGGTGAATTAGCAAGCAATTGATATCTGCACGGTTGGCTGAGTGATCAGCATTGCAGGCACCAAAATTGCATTGACAAGTTGGACTTTAGCCGGTCTCGAAACAGTTCTGTCTGCATAGCTGTGGTGTTGTTTTCTAATTTTTGCCTTTTCAAATAAATCTAAAATTAATAATTGTGAAAAAATGCAATTTCACAATAAATAAAAAGGTCTTGAAGTCATTAAAAATTTCCAAAGTTTCATAATTTACAGACCAAAAATAATCTTCTAAAATTTACAATTGGCCAGACTACAGGCAACACCGACAATATGCGAAGCTGCGCTAAAAATAGCACAAGCACGCATTGTTGGTATAAAAATCCTCTCCAAATGATTTAATAGCACTAGTTTAGCGCACTCATTGGTATGTCGGTAAAGAATAACAAAAAACAGAAAAGGGTGAATTAGCAAGCAATTGATATCTGCACGGTTGGCTGAGTGATCAGCATTGCAGGCACCAAAATTGCATTGACAAGTTGGACTTTAGCCGGTCTCGAAACAGTTCTGTCTGCATAGCTGTGGTGTTGTTTTCTAATTTTTGCCTTTTCAAATAAATCTAAAATTAATAATTGTGAAAAAATGCCATTTCACAATAAATAAAAAGGTCTTGAAGTCATTAAAAATTTCCAAAGTTTCATAATTTACAGACCAAAAATAATCTTCTAATATTTACAATTGGCCAGACTACAGGCAACACCGACAATATGCGAAGCTGCGCTAAAAATAGCACAAGCACGCATTGTTGGTATAAAAATCCTCTCCAAATGATTTAATAGCACTAGTTTAGCGCACTCATTGGTATGTAGGTAAAGAATAACAAAAAACAGAAAAGGGTGAATTAGCAAGCAATTGATATCTGCACGGTTGGCTGAGTGATCAGCATTGCAGGCACCAAAATTGCATTGACAAGTTGGACTTTAGCCGGTCTCGAAACAGTTCTGTCTGCATAGCTGTGGTGTTGTTTTCTAATTTTTGCCTTTTCAAATAAATCTAAAATTAATAATTGTGAAAAAAATGCCATTTCACAATAAATAAAAAGGTCTTGAAGTCATTAAAAATTTCCAAAGTGAAAAAAAAAAAAAATTCGAAAAAATGCAAATGACCGAAAAAGGTCGAAATTTGGATGCTTAATGTAAAATTTAGGAAATTTGAGTTTAACAACGTATTTTATGACAGTATACAATTATTTATCACTTCCTTACCTCTTACCAAGAACTTTTCAACAATTAAGATTGAGAATGACTTATGATTTGTACTTATTAAAAGCATAACACTAATCATTTGGTAATGATCATTTGGAGAAAGTTACCGTTATTTTACTGAGCTAAACTATGCTGGAGTCACCAATGGCAAAAATAAATCGATGTGTCTTTGATGCGAAGTCTATGTACATTTGTTTCGCTATATATGTACATCGATGCTTCGACTTGGTTAGTTTTCTAATATCGGTCATTTGCTGCAACGTCGTCATAACTCAAAAAACCCAAATTTTGAGTTAACATCACTAATATATCGGAAACAATATTTTTGATCAACTGACAAAGTTTTATATCCGAGGTTTTAACATTTCACGCAGCATCGCGATAGAAGCCTTTGCTTTAATTACATATCCCATAAAAATATACATTAATTCAAAAACTAAAAATGCGTTTTCTCTGATATCAAATTTTTTGAGTTATGACGACGTTGCAGCAAATGAGCGATATGTGTATATTTTTCTAATGACGTGCATATTTTTGAACAAGGAAAGGATGTTGGTCCAATTTACTTTTGTTTTTGGACAAGTGAGAAACCGAAATAACGTTTAAACGATCAAAATTTCACAATTTTTATAGAAACATCGATGTATCGATACATCAAATATTTACGTGACTATAAAAGTCGCCAAAAATCAAAATTTTTCTGACATCTTTAAACCGGAGATTCGCTTCTGAGAGGTTGTTGTTAATTATATTGAGAAGAGCTTAAGAGTTTGTGCTTGTAACTTTACCGTCAGGTTTTATATTTGCTTGCAAGAGCTATTGCAAAACACTAGAAAAATAATACTCAACATTAATATAAAAGATGTAGAAACAATGTAATGCATGAAGTGTTAAATTCGCGCGAATTTTACACATCATTCATTACCTTGTTTCTACATCTTATATATTTTTTTTCGGCATTTTTTCATTCGACATTTTTTTTCGAGACATTTTTTTTCGACCTTTTGTGTTTTCGGCAAATTTTTTTTCGACATTTTTAGTTTCGACTTCTTTTTTTTCGACATATCGTACGAGACCCTGGGAAAACCCTAAAAATATTTGCTACTCCTGCGCATCATCAGCAATAATATTTTCCAGCTCGAAGCAGTTACTAGCAAAGAAGGGTGGTTTCTTGGCATTTAATCCGGCAAGTGTAAAAAAATTATGTTTTTGCACATAAATATGAAAAATTATAAAAAAAAAAATTAATTTAAAGATATATATGTTTAGGTGTAATGATATTTATATGTAAAGTATGAATGTAAAGTATGAATTAATATAAAAAAATAAATGAAATCTTACAATGGCAAACTTTCACTTTTTCTTTTGTTTCCAAGTAGCTCACTATGATTTGCTATTATTCCCGAATCACTGTGAATTTTTTTTACTCATACAAACGTTGTGACTGCTTTACATTCCGAGCTCTAAAGCATAGGTCGGCGCCCCATAGATCTTAAGATCAGTCAAACAGATTGCGTTTATCACACAGACACGTTGAGCTCATCACACAGACACGATGCGCTCTGTGTTTATCAAATGATTTAGTCGTCGCTGAGCAAGTCATTGTATCTCTTATATATACGGTGACCATAAATTTTTTTTTTGAAAAAACAGAACTATTTTTACTTAAGGCTTTGGTATTGCCTTCACGTGAAAATTTCGCTACCCGGCTATAAACTATTTGGGGTTAAACTCTCAATATTTGGAATAAAAAAGTGTTTTTCATGGCGTAATCATCTCTTTGCAGTAAAAAATGTTGCCAAGGTCTGTGAAACATTGAAATTGCAATCTAAAATAATTTCAACCAAAGTGAAAGTCATTTTTTTAAGTATATTTTTCCATTTTGTGAATAGTACTTCTTGATGGCCGTTTTGGCTGAAATGTACCATTTTTGGTACGAACTTTTTCAGGGTACGGAGCTTCCAAATTTGATACGTTTTTGGCATTTTAACGTACTCAGTTTTTGATTTCGCTGAAGCACTTGACCGCGTTAAACATAAACTAAATTATTTTTAAAATATTTTGAAAGATTTTAAATTTTTCATAATGTTTTGAAATTATTGAGCAAACTAACTTTACAGAGCTACTCATTACATTTGTTAAAAAATGTTGCCGGCACAAAATAGCAGAACAAAAACAGAACATTTGCTTAAAAAAAGAACATTTATGTTATTTTCCTTAGAAAAAAAAAAATACGCAGAACAAGCTCCTTAAAAACAGAACTGTTCTGCCAAAAACAGAACGGATGGTCACCGTACTGATATAGTAGCGCAACTCACAGGTGATCGCAAAAAACACACTAATACACACGCACCGTATATTCCCCATAAGCACAGAAAAATATATAAAAATATATTAGATATGTAAACAGAAAAAAACTATTTATATTTTATCAATGAATTTAAAAAAAATACTGTGTATGTATGTATACTATAAATAATAACACAGTACAACAAATTTTGATTTTTTGTTTGCAACAGCGTCACCATGGTACTTTTCTGAAAGGCGGCCTCGCATAGATCATTTTTGCCGAACAAACTTATAGTCCAGCTTTTTTTTTAATTTGCACTTAAAGGTTAAGGGGGTCATATTGGGTATTTGTACCATAACCACATAAACTTGAAAAGCTACAGTTTCGGCGTCTAAGGGAAGGTTGTTGGCAATAAAAATACTAACATTTTCCTCCTAGACATTGTCCCGCTACAATTTATGGTTATGTCATTTTTTCTTGAGTTTTTGTAAAATTTCTCGAAAAAATGTCTCCCCTGTACTGTTAACAATATCTTTACGACACCTTCGGGAAAAATATTCCTCATAAAAAAATAGGGGGGGGGGGGGTGTCCAAATAACGAAATTTCCGTCGAGGACTCCTTTAACCATAAACTAGCAAAAACTAGAGTTCATCCAAGAAACAACTAAAATACATGAGACATTCCATATGAAACCGTCTAATTCAAAAAGCTTTGAGGGACACTTCTTTAGGGTCCTAACGAATTTACACACATTTAATTTTTATAACCACTGGTTTCAGACTTGAATTTCAAAGTTTGAAAAACGTCGTTTTTAGGTGTACCCTATTATTGCTGTTCACATGTTTCTATTAGAGATATCCCTTCATTCGATACGGCGTTTTAAAGGTAAAAGAGAGTAGTTTGGTAAAGGTTGCTTGACAAAAAGTCTCAAAAATTATACGAAAATTTACTTTGAAAATAAGTTTATATTGGTTTAGGAGATCCATCAGCAGAGACCATTAAGCGAGCTACTCACCTGCCAAGAAATGTCAAACTCCATATAAAAAAAACGTCCAAGAAATGGTCCAGAACTGTTTTCACACGTCAAATTTTCTTGAGCCAATATTCAACTCATAAGAAAAAATACTACAATTTTCGATGGTTGGCAACGCCGGTTTACCTCAAGAAATAAATATGCTCGTATATTTCGTTATTCCAGACGATCTGGACTATAAGTTTGTTCGGCAAAAATGATCTATGCGATGCCGCATTTCAGAAAAGTACCATGGTGACTCTGTTGCAAAATGGCTGTTGTACAGTGTAATTTAAAAAAAAATTATGTATATGTAGGATTTTTAGGTAATAATAAAGGAATACTGCACATGAGTATAGAAGAATTAAATTAAAAAAAAAAAATAATAATAAAATATATCAGTCTAAAGGGTCGAATACATAAAGCTTTGTTAACCTCGCCTGACATTTGCTACTTCAAAACTTTGCGTCCAACTTCAGAAGTATGCTACAATGAACGCCTTGACGCTTCTCTTTTATACATTTGTTTTCGTTATTTTTTTCTTTGCATTGAGATTGTTTTGGTTAATTAATTAATTTAATATAGAAAAATGAAATAATTATTATTTCCTCCAACTTTTTATTCTTTAGTTAAAGCAAAGTCATCAACATCTGATTGTCAAAGCAAGCAAAGCAAGCAAAATTTGAGAGTTTGCCAAATTTTAACCTTGCTTCAACTTTGAGGTCTCCAATTTGCCATGCTTCGCTTAAATACCTATACTGAACTTTTCTGTCAAAGTCAAAGTTTGAGGTAAAGTCAAAATAAAGCTTTATGTAACTGACCCTTAACAAGTGAATGATGCGCAACTCAATTGGTTCGCACCAACACAGCGCAACATGAAGCGCTCTCACTTACACAGCTGCATTTACAAATCTGCCGACCTATGTTTTAGATTGAGAAATATTTGCAATATTTGAAAATGTTGTGCACTTGTAGGTATGCATATGTTTTCGTTTGTTTTGGTATGCATTTCACCCAGTCAACAGCAACACGCCCTGACGCGTTAAAAGGAATCTGGTTTGGTCCACTACTGGTGTTTTCAGGACAAGTTAAACGGTAGTTGCAAAACACTTATAACCGCCAAGTTTTGGCTGTTGATGTCACAGTAATATATACAAAAAATATAAATATAGTTTCGGTTACCAGATTCCTTTTAACGCATAAGGTCGTGTTGCTGTTGGCTGGGTGAAATGCATACCAAAACAAAAGAAAATATATGTATGCATACCTACAAGCGCATAATTTTTTTTTGTGGCGAAATGACAACCAATTGAATTGGCAACCCTGGCTAAGTAAGTCGAAAGTTTTCCTGCTCGTATATTTGAAATTTATTTAATTTGTTTAAAGTGGTAAACAATTGTAAAAATCGCTAAATATATATTCATTTGCTACCTGTTGATTCGAAGATAAGAGCCGTATTTTGCTCTCGGGCGTACTTCTTGTGGAAATATATATAAAGGCGATTTAAAAATTTAATTGCATTGCAACAACAACAAGTAGTGCATATAAGTAAAAAACATTGCGCCATTGTCTAATAGCCTGACACTTGTTTGGAGGTAAAGAGCGCCACCTGTGTGTGAAGTTAATCTGTTGATCAGATTGAATTAAGGTGACCAGACGTTTCAAAAAGTACCTTTTAATTGCGATGTCTCCTGCTGGCCCCTCATCTGCGGCACTCAAACGTAGACTAAGTAAGGAGAACCCAATTGCAAAAGTGGCCAAGCTCGACGAGTCGACTGTTTTTGAGAAGCTTAAAGATCTGGAAGAAAAAGTTCAGCAGCATACGGAACAATTGCGGCCTCTAATTGAAAGTGTTGCAGACAGACTAACGGAGGTGGAAAATAAGCTTTCAAAGCGACTGGAAGAAGAAGTATCTGCGCTTACAGCTTTGATTGCCTAGTCGTCATCCCGAATTACTGTTTTTGAAGCGAATGCAATGAAGTTTGAACAGGAAATGGCTTGGATGAAAAATATGATAGCTGGTGTAATGGAAAATATTGCTGCGCCGGATATCTTCGCTGATGCGGTTGCGTTCGGCACCCCATTTATTGAAGGTGAAAACTTGAAACGCGTATTTAACCTAGTGTGTCAATCTATCGACTTCATGCCTCCTCAAATAAGGGACATTTTTCGCACTAAACCTTCAAACTGTAATCCTAATAGTGCTATTATTATAAAATTTCACTCGCCCCTCGACCGCATCCGGACCCTGCGAGCTTTTCGTGAGCATCGGAAAAGAATTAAATCGGCTATTCGCCTACACTCTCTTGGTTGTGAGGGTTTTTTTTCCATATTTACGAAAGCCTGTCTAAAGATAATAGACATCTGCTACAAGAAGCCATTAAACTGCATCGAAATGGGAAGCTGAAGTCGGTTTTCACTATTCGAGGTGTGGTATACGTGAGAAGCGACAGCACTGCGGACAGCTCGCCCACTGGTATATGCTGCGAAGAGGACTTTCATCAGTTTCGCTAAGTTCGTCCTAAGTATATGTAGGGAAATAGTCTTTGTAAAGGTAGTTAAACTCGTTTATTGCATATTGTCAATTTTATTACTTTCTTGTTATCTTAAAGTTGCTTTTAACTTATGCTATGCTAATGATGGTGGACGGTGATATGAGCAGCATTGGCGATAATAGTCTTGCACTTGTGAATATTTTGTGCAGTCGACAGAAGGGTTTCAATGTCGTACATTTTAATTCTAGAAGCCTAAATAACGAGAAAATGGATCAGGTTAGGAGAATATTTGAACAGTCCTCGGTGGATGTTATATGTATATCGGAGACATGGTTCAGGCATGATATAATGGACGCACATTTTGAAATTGAAGGCTATACTCTATATCGGAATGATAGATTGGCTATTTACTGTAAAAAATATCTAAAATCGCGAATATTATCCCATGCTGGCGAAGGTACAATGGAGTACTTGTTGGTGGAGTTGTCCAATTCCCTGTCCAAGGTCCTTCTGTCATGTGTGTATAATCCCAATAGATGTTTTAGTGTAAAAAATTTCTTTAATTCGTTGTCTGTAGTAGCTGTTGATTATGATGAAATAATAGTCTGTGGGGATTATGATGAAATAATAGTCTGTGGGGATTTTAATGTAAATATGAAATAACTGTTGTCCTAGTCTATTTGATTACTTCTTTGTGTCCGACTTGTCTTCTGTCTTAAAATTTGACCAAATATGGTTCGTGTCTGACCATGATCTAATTTTCTGTTCTCTTGACATTATCTTTGGCCATGATAGTTCAGTTACTGTTCCTACTAGTCTTCCTGACTATCGCCGGATTAATTTTAACAACTTGAGCAGTGATATATCTTGTGTTGACTGGACTTATTGCTGGAGCTTGCCATCGGTGAATGATAAGCTAAACTTCTTAAATAATGTATTGCTATCTCTTTATAATGCCCATGTACCGATGCACCGGCCTAGGAAAGTCACGATCTTGCCCACGGTTGAACAAAACTGCTCGTGATATAATTAGAAAACGTAACAAAGCCTATGCAGTTTGGAAAAGAAATCGAACAGATATAAACTTGTGTTGAAGACATGGACGACGACTTGATCCAATTTGATTGAGATAGTTATTTACCTGAAATTTTATAAATACCTACATATATATACTGTTACGTGCGGCCAATGGCAATGGCGGGATGCTCGCACGTAATAATATATGCAAAGAAATGAAAAGAGCGGCGAGTGAATAAGGATATAAACAATGGTATTCAAATGTAAATATGTACAATAGTTTTTATTAAAAGTAATTTGTATGTGAAAATGAAATGCAATGGAGTGGATGTAATTACAAAGTGCACAATAAAAATTATGGTATGGAAAATGTAATTGTTTACTTTACCTTGGTTTGGCAGCTGATGACTCTCGTAAGCTCGGAAAAGAAGTGATCGAGTCTTTAGATAAATAGTAGCTCTGTACCGCCGCCGAAAGCCTACATTTGTAGGATTCGAAGGGGTAAGAGCTGTTATCGGTATAAAGATAAAAAGTAACAAGTAAGGAAAGCTGTCTTCGGCTGTGCCGAAGGCTATATACCTTTCATGAATAAGCGTCACGATTTTTACTGTTCGATCCCCAGTACAGCCTGTTTCAATTTAACTATATTTACTATACACATTACACATCTTTGTTATAATTTAAAAAAAACTTACAAAATAATAGGATCCGAGTTATCGGAACAATCGATTGTATGGAGGCTATATATTATACGTGTTCAATTGTACTGACTTACACTATACACATTACATATGTAGAAAGTACTAAAGGTGAAATATTTTACGTTCCTAACTTTTTAAATGCGGAAAACCTTATATCGGAACAACCGGTTGTATGGGGCTAAATATATGTTATATTTACCCGATCTTCTTGATTTTCCTCTACACACTACATAAATTGAAAGTACTCAAGTTGCAAAATTTTATGTTCCTAACTTTTTAATTGCAGAAGTATTGGCCAAAAAAACCTTATATCTGAACAATCGGTTGTATGGGGGCTATATGTTACATTTGCCCGATCTTGTTGATTTTCACTATATACACTACATAAATAGAAAGTACTCGAGTTGCAAAATTTTACGTTCCTAACTTTTAATTGCAGAAGTTTTGGGAAAAAAACCTTATATCTGAACAATCGGTTGTATGGGGGCTATATGTTAAATTTGGCCGATCTTGTTGATTTTCACTATATACACTACATAAATAGAAAGTACTCGAGATGCAAAATTTTACGTTCCTAACTTTTTAATTGCAGAAGTTTTGGCCAAAAAACCTTATATCTGAACAATCGGTTGTATGGGGGCTATATGTTACATTTGCCCGATCTTGTTGATTTTCACTATATACACTACATAAATAGAAAGTACTCGAGTTGCAAAATTTTACGTTCCTAACTTTTTAATTGCAGAAGTTTTGGCCAAAAAACCTTATATCTGAACAATCGGTTGTATGGGGGCTATATGTTACATTTGCCCGATCTGGTTGATTTTCACTATATACACTACATAAATAGAAAGTACTCGAGTTGCAAAATTTTACGTTCCTAACTTTTTAATTGCAGAAGTTTTGGGCAAAAAACCTTATATCTGAACAATCGGTTGTATGGGGGCTATATGTTATACTGGTCCGATCTTGTCAGTTCCGACAAATGATTCCTATATTACAAAATGGTGGCCACATACAAAATTTCAGCCAGATATCTCAAAAATTGAGGGACTAGTTTGCGTTCAAACAGACAGACGGACAGACGGACATGGCTAAATCAACTCATCTCGTCATCCTGATCATTTCGGTATACTTATTGATGGGTCTATCTCTTCTTCTTCTCATATTTACAAACATCGGACCAAAGTTATAATACCATTTCATGTTCATGAAAGGTATAAAAAGTAATAGCGCGGAAGATACTACGGTTTGCTACGAGGGGCGGCCGATATATTTAGACCGGTGGTCTAAACATGCTGGCCCCCTTGCGACAAGCAACGCTAAAAGAAAAGTAGGAGTCACCAGCAACCGCTCCAATCTAAGGCTTAATCTAACACGACGACTCTATGAATGGTGAATGGAAATGGCTATGGCCCCATAGGCTCTCCATGCTAGCTGCTACAATGGTCCTGTTGTGGATGAAAAGGAAAGATTAGAATATGGACGTGGTTATGCCTAGTTCATTGCACCTTACTATTAGTGTTTCGAATTTTCTCCATTGTGTGTAGAGGATAATTTGGGAATTTTTATTGCTGGTAGGAACCAGATATTGTTAGGCCGAAAATTGTGGCCTGGGCTAGTAATCCGTTGATTTGAGATGGCGGGGTGGCGTTCAACATGATGTTGGCGTAGACGTCGGCGCCTAACACGAGGCGCACTGGCGAGGCGCGGAAAAATTCAGGGTCCGCCAGTTTCATGAACTGAAAATGACTTGCCACTGTGCCATCGATGTTCGACGATGGCGTCAACCGGTGATGGCGTGCGACGACCGTCGCCTGGGTAGTGATCCTTCGGTTTACCCCATGTTGTCCTCGTAGGACCAGCGTGCACCTCATCGGCCGCGTTCCCCCAAGTCGCTCCAAGTCGAGGTCAATGGCGAGCTCGCTATCAATGACCGACGTGGGAGAACACGGGTCGATCAGGCCACGCACAATGTGAAGTCTGCCTCCGGCTTCAATGGATACTAAAGCGGTGGGGGCAATAGCGACAAATGACCGCAATATGATGTCGTCGGTGGGCGTATTTGCCGCTCTGCCAGACCGAAACGTGGCGGGCAGATGTCTGTGGCGTACTACTTTGGCATCGCTGACGGTGGAATGGGCCGGATAAGGTGCCGTCCGACCCGCTGTGAGGCGTGATGAGCGGAAAGGACGCGTTTCCGCGTCACCCCGTCTTACATCGGTGGGACGGCGAGATGGTCGGAAAGGACACGTTTCCAAGCCACCAGGGTTCACCTTACCGGGCCCGGGAAGTGGTCGGAAAGTACGGGTTTCCGAGCCACCCTTTCCTCTTTTTTCTGCTGGAGCTGGTTCGTGGCTTCTCCACAGCTCGTGCCGTAGTAGCGGTCGGAAAGAACGTGTTTCCGAGCCGCTGAGCTGTGGAGTCGGATTGGCCCTGGCTGCCTGTTCTTCTTCCTCTTCTTCGGCCACCTGTTCTGCCCAGTATTTCGTTGTTTCTGTGATGGCGATGGACAAGGCGTCATCGGAATTCTCGCCGTCCTCTAGCTGTTCGATGTTTTCCCGGATATATGGAGAGGGACGGGTGGTGGCGTCGTCCATGTGCAGCGCCGTGTGGTGTGTCTCGTTACACCGGTAGCATCGGTCCTTGCTCGGACAAGTTCCTAGACCGTGGAATGGCGATAGGCAGTTGGGGCAGTACTTATGGATAAGTACCACCCGTAACCGCTCTTCAACCGCCATCCCACGGTATTTTTGGCAAAATCGGATTCCATGGTTATTGCCACATAAGCGGCACGGGATGCTGAAGGGACGGGACCTTCCCTCCGTCTTGACGCGTGTCGCGCTGTAACGAGTCATTCTAAAAATTAATAGCCCGTTATTTTATGTGAATTTTTGGATGGTTGGGTGGCTTGTGTCCCTAATGTGGGTTTTGTCTTATGGGCTTTGAATTTACGTGGATATTTTCTTGATTTAATTCGACATTGGTATTTTGTCCCCTTTTTTTTTTTTTTTTTTTTTAATTTACCAAATTTGGTGCGATGTAAATGTGCGATTACCCTTCATTTACCAAATTGGGTGCGGTGTAAATGTATTATTACACTTCAGTGAATTTTGGGTAGGTTTGGATATTTACCCCCATCTGGCAGGACCATTCGGATTCTGGCCCCATTTTTCCCATCTGGTATTGTTTGTCATTTGACAACTTCCTACCAGCCAAGGGAAACCGGAAATAGAAGCGTGGACACTTAATATGTGCCGTAACTTTATCGACCGCGCGCCCTTTGAAATAGTCCTAAATGACTTGTTTTTGGCCTGGATGGTTAAAGTTTAGCACTTGCGCCTCTGAGCTAATGCATTTTTTGCATGTGTGTGCATAGCTGCAAATAAGAAGCGGCCATTTCAATAATTAAAGTCGGTCCGCGTAACCAGCTGATCGCGCTGTCGTTGATTTCCGGCTAAAATCACCCACCCTTAAGTTTCACCAAACGGATCGCGAACAGCTGACACGCATTGTGCTGCCACATCGCATCGATGGTAACGAGTACCCTTGCGATGTTAAGACCCAGGCAGATGCTCCACGGCAGCTGCTAATAGTACATTTACGCTGTTCACCCCGTCATTGTGGTGACATTTCCCATACCGTGTCACGATTTGGGGAAACTAATTTAGGGGAATGGTGTACGGTGTTGTACGATTACGACTGTGAAGGTAGTACCTGTCAGAAATCGATGTTTGCCACGATATAATTTTTTATTGGTATTGTATACTTTATGGGTCAACTGCTAATAGGTTAGCTACAATTATGGGAGGTAGCTCAAAAGACGGATTTTGGCCTCAGGATCACGAATCCGGAAGTGCTTATTTTATCTCTTTGTATTAGGAGAAGTTATGGTTAAAAACCCGGAAAATGACCCGGATCCGATACCAAAAATGGGGCAGACTCCATGGTATTTATGTCCGAAATACCTTGCTAAGCTGGCAGCCTTCGGCCGCGCTTATTAAAATGACTTTTTTTGGACAGCCTATTGTTTCCTCAATTATGTTCTCGGTGTTTATTTATGTTGGTACACCGAAAGGTTTATACTGAGGCTAGTATTGACTTTAATTGGTTACATTTCATACCGCGCGATGCAGTGACGCGTTTCCTGTAATAGGGCCTTAAGTGGAGGTTTTAGTACCCGTGCATCCGGTAGCGCGATTTAGTACTAAAAAAAATGGGTAGTGTGGCAGCGCAAGACGGCGCTCTCAATGAATAAATGTCATTGAAAATTTACACGCGGTAAGTTGTACAATTTGTTAATTTTATTTTTTAATTGTATTTTAATAAATTTTCTATTTCCTTTTATTTTCAGGTGAGGTGCAAGGACGTGGGAAGGAGCGATGTGAGAGGTACGGGGAAGGAGCCCCAGGATTGTGGACATGGTCGGAGAGTTGCAGGTAAGTATACATGGAAAAAGGTAAGTGTATCGTAAAATGTATATGTTTGTATGTGTATGTATCACTCGCTGTGGTAGCCGGCACCCAGCGATGGATACATACCTGCACAAACTATTTAGACATGTATATTAATCTTTTCCTTTTTGTCTTTTCAGGTTTTATGGGCAGCTTTCTATATGCCCCATCAATGAGCAGCCAAACATATGCTCCACCAATGGGCAGCTGAACATATGCCCCAACGAAAATTGCGTTGTGGCACTAAATTGATTGGTGAGGTGGGGCAGCTTCATATATGCCCCACCAGTATATGCCTTGTGACACGCAAATTTATGCCACATAAAGGCATGGCGCGGTAGGGACAAACTCATTGTTGACGCCAGTGGTAAAGCTACGATTTCAAATGATGGCGCTACCATTATGAAACTCTTGGATATTGTGCATCCAGCTGCTAGGACACTAGTTGACATTGCTAAATCACAAGATGCTGAGGTAGGTGACGGCACCACATCAGTCGTACTCTTAGCTGGTGAAATTTTGAAACAAGTCAAACCATTCGTCGAAGAGGGCGTGCATGCACGTATCATCATCAAAGCTATACGCAAGGCATTACAATTATGCATGACCAAAATCAATGAGATGGCTGTACATGTTGAGGCGCAATCAAAAGAACAACAACGCGCTCTATTGGAGAAATGCGCCGCAACAGCAATGTCATCCAAATTGATACATCAACAAAAAGATTTCTTCTCTAAAATGGTTGTTGCACAACAGGGTGAGTTGGATGAAATAACGATGGTAGGATTTAGAGCTATGGCCCGGGCCATGATAAGGAGTTGACCTTTTTTTTGGAATAGGGGTTATGGGATGTCGATACAGCTCGAACCCATAACAATAGGTTTAGTTAGGCCCCGCTGCGTATAGGGGCATATTTTTTGTTTAAGGAGTTAACTTTTTTTTGGACAGGGGTTATGGGATATCGATACAGCTCGAACCCATAACACTAGGTTTAGCTAAACCCCGCTGCATATAGGGGAAATATTTTTCTTTTGTATGCCAAACACTGGCATGGCGCTGGGCGGGTAGCAAATTATTGCGCCGGGGGTATCAAAATTTAAATTGGCCGAGGATGGTTCCTCTGGAATTTAAGTACGTGTTGGCCGAGGATGGTTCCTCTGGAATTTAAGTACGTGTTGCACTTGCACGCACTGAAATTATTATCATGGCCCAATAAGTTTTGGATGGAAAGGGCCGCCGTATACGTGAGTTGACTGCCATGCTATAAAAACGTTTCAATTTCGAGCCTGTACGCTGAGAAAGTTGCTACTCGTGGTCTCTGCGTTACAGCTCAAGCTGAATCACTCTGTTATGAAATGACTGGAGGATTAGCTGTACGTCGTGCATGTTATGGTGTGGCGCACGGGACGCCTTGTAAACGGCAACAAAATTCCGACATCTCTGAAGCTGTGTGTCACATGATCAGAAGGGCTGTTGCCCTCCGTAAGAATGTGGGGCGTAATTGCAAGGATAAGAATGGTAAGTTCTGTTTGATTTTGGTTTTAGACGAGAACACAGAGTTAATAAAATTTTATTTTTAAAGGTTTTAGTTGTGGAGGATATACTTATGTGGCAAAACCAAATCGCCGAAAACACAGATGGAGCTGCAATTACTATGAAAAATGATTTGAAATCGATTGGCCAGGTGGGTCGTGCGTTCAGGCAGGCATTTCACCTGCACAAGCTGAATCGGGTGAGTGTTGAATACAATATGTTTGTTTATTGGGCTGCTCTAGCTTATGCCAGATTGAGGTATTGTGTTTAACGAACACTTTTCTTGCTCTAGGTTGCTTTATCTTTTGTTTTATGTGAGTATGCTCACAACAATCTAGCTCACAAATTTCTGCTCTAGTTTTTTTTTTTTTTTTTTTTTTTACCTTTTTTGTATGAAAAAAAAAATATTCTTGCTCAAACAATGGAAAAATATATGGGGAAATCAATCAAAATAAACAAAATTTTTGAGATTTTGATTTCAATGAATGGAAAAGCTTTTCGTTGATCTAAAAACGTTTAAACTTTTCAATAACGAATTGAAACAAAATAAGGGTATTCGTGTTGTCTTAAGTTTACAAATCTCGTATATTTACGAGTTTACTACAGTTCTTATACGAACGCCCTTGCTAAGCATTTGTGTTTTAGATTTAACCCAAATAACATTTTAAGATTGAATTTCGAATATTTCTTTATTTGAATTTTAGTACGATTTCATTCCTTTTTTGTGATTATATTGTCATATAAATGAACACAGGAATAATCAAATATGTTTCTTTTTGATAATCAAAATTAATCCTGGAAATCATTTTTGAATCATTTAGATTATTAATTTCTGAGATTCAAAACAAAGTTGGACATGAGTTTTTAATCATATTTTATGATCATGTCGGAGGTCTTTAGGTGGCTAAATATTGAACGTCTACCTTTAAAAATTCTTGTTTACTCGTTATTTTTATAACGCAAAAGTCCGAAAAGAGCTAGATTCCAAAGTTGCCAAAGTTACTGGGCTAGCATATTTCGTGGTATTGATAATTTTTTCTTTTGGCATGAACAAATGCTATCTAATTTTTCAGTAAAACAATTGTATGGGGCACAAGGACTGTGCTTGGGTGGCAAGGGGTTAATATGATTGTTTACATTTATTTGAAGAAAAAAGCCTTTTATCTCCTTCTCTGGCAATTGACTTTGTTGTGAGGGAATTTATGTTTGGGCGATGTGCTGCTAATTTTGTGTAGCACATTGTCATCTTCTGTGGCAGATCGGTTAGTCCGTCTGCGGTAGGGTTTTTGTTGGCCTCGTTACCAAGTTTAACGAGTGCATTTGCTTGCTATTGGGTTTATTGTTGGGGGGTAGAAATGGTTATCGCGGTGGTTAAAATGAGAATTTCCCTACCGAGCGTTTCCCTAATCCGGAATATAATGCGAAGTGGAATTAGGGATAAGGAGAAGTGGAATATTACTCCCTTCCGTCATCCTGACTGATGGGTGGAAGTAGGACCAATTTTGCGATTGGTCTAGTAGTTCGGCCCCTGGCGGTGTCTAGTTCGACGACTCGAACTCGCTTATCCGGTCCATAGTGTTGGTCTGCGATCCGGCCTAACCTCCATTCGTTGGGAGGTAAGTTGTCCTCCTTTAGGACAACTAGGTCCCCTTGCTTCAAATTGACTTGTGGATGTTTCCATTTGACGCGTTTCTGCAGCTCGGTGAGATACTCGGTTTTCCATCTTTTGCAGAACGTTTGGTGTAATGCCTTGAGTTTCTCCCATCTGTTGACGAGTGAGGCACGGTTCTCGCTGACGTCGATTTCGGGGGGGGGGGGGGGGGGGGGGGGAGGGGGCTAATAGATGTCCTCCAACCAGAAAATGTCCTGGGGTAAGTGGCTCCAAGTTCGACGGTTCGTTGGACGATGGCGTTAGTGGTCGCGAGTTGAGACATGACTCGATGCGACATAGTAGGGTGCTAAATTCCTCGAGAGTAAATTTATGATCGGAGGCGATCTTTTTAAAGTGGTTTTTGAAACTTTTTACCCCCGCTTCCCAGAGTCCACCCATATGAGGGGCCCCAGCTGGTATAAAGTGCCAGGTCAGGGTTTGGTGGCTATATTTGGAAAGGGTCTGGTTGCGGGCGTCCGCTAGAAAAGCCTTGAACTCGGATCGGAGAGCTCGAGAGGCACCGACGAAGGTCGTTCCATTATCGGAATGGAGGTTTTTTGGACATCCTCGTCTGGCAACAAACCTGTCGAGGGCTGCCAGGAACGAGGCGGTACTAAGGTCACTGGTGGCCTCTAGATGAATGGCCTTGGTCGTAAAGCATACGAACAGGCAAACGTAGCCCTTGGACATGCGACATCCTCTGCCGCTATAGGACTTGATGTCAAAGGGTCCGGCGAAATCTACCCCGGTGTTTGTAAATGCCCGGGAAAAGGTAGTGCGTTCGGGAGGTAGGTCTCCCATGATTTGGGTCTGAACCCGTTTACGAAAGATGGTACAGATCTTGCAGTTATGGATAACTGACTTGATCATATTTTTTACTTTTGGGATCCAGTATTGCGTAGGAGCCGCAACATGACTTGGTGTTCGCCATGAAGGGAGATCTTATGGACAAACTGGACCAGGAGGCGCGTAAAGTGACAGGCGTACGGTAGGATAATTGGATGGCGTTCATTGTACAAGAGGTCCAGGGATGCAGACAGACGGCCGCCCACCCGCAGGATGCTACAACTATCGATGAAGGGGTTGAGAGCAAGGACTTCGCTTTTTGTCCCAATAGGTTTCCCTGATTTTAAATTCCCTAATTCCTCAGAATAATGTTTCTGTTGGTAGATGGTAATAAGACGTTGAGTCGTAGCCTTAATTTCGTCGGGCGAAATGAGGTGTGACTCCGCTTTAAAAGTGGATTTTGTTTTGGGACTCGTTCTTTGAGAGAACCTCATAATATATGATATGACCCTCAAAGCTCTTGAAAAATCGGAAAATCTATCTAGAATGTCCTCTTTATTGTTTGTTTGCGTAGTTGCGTGAATTTGTACTCTCTTTGCCTCGATGTTTGTACCATACTCTTTTTCTTGGGCTGGCCATTTATTCTTGTCTTCTTGTAACCAAGAAGGTCCCTGCCACCACAGAACGTTGTCGACTAGATTCCGCGCTGATAGTCCTCTGCTGGCCAGATCTGCTGGGTTTGATGCGGAATCCACGTGTCGCCAGGCTTGATTTCCTACCTTTTCCACAATTTTTGTGACTCTGTGCGCCCCGAACGTTGACCACGAACACGGTGGTTTTCGGATCCATGCCAGGACGATGGTTGAGTCCGTCCAAAGGTGAATTTTGAATGTGCCTAAATTCAGATTTTCGATGACGGATTCCAAAGTCTCGGCCAACAGAACCGCTCCATACAGCTCCAATCGGGGTAAGGAAATGGTCTTCACTGGGGCTACTCTTGTTTTCGCCATTAGCAGGTTAACGTAAACCTGATCTTTCATTTTGACTCTTAAAAAAACTGTGGCTGCGTATGCTTTTTCGGAGGCATCGCAGAATCCGTGTATTTCCACGTCGTTGGATGGCGTGAAATACACCCATCGTGGAATCCGAATGTTATTAATTTCATTGTAGTCGTGCATAAAGCTTTGCCACCTATCTAAAGTTTGATCAGATACTCTCTCGTCCCAGTCTGTCCCCTCTAGCCAAATGTTTTGCATAATCATTTTGGCTACTATGATGACTGGGCCCAGCCATCCTAATGGATCGAAGAGTTTAGCGATGGCTGAGAGTATCGCCCGTTTAGTAATGCTATCCTTATTTGCGATGGGCTTAGCTGTAAAATAAAACTGGTCAGAATGTGCGTTCCAGCGGATTCCGAGTGTTTTGACCGTACTGGAGTCTTCGAACTCCAGAAAGTCCTCGTTCAGTCGATGATGTTTGGGTATTCCCTGTAGTATTTTGTTGCAATTCGACGTCCATTTTCGAAGGGATAAGCCCGCGGACTGTAATGCACGCGTAATTTCATCACGAGCCTTGATAGCGTAGTCGATAGTATGCCCTCCTGAGAGAACATCATCGACGTACATACTTGTTCGCAGGATATTTGCTGCGATGGGTAATGAAGTCTCCACGTCATCCGCTAACTGATGCAGTGTTCGGATGGCTAAGTATGGAGCACAATTAACTCCAAAGGTTACCGTCTGTAACTCGTAGACGGTGATAGGGTTCTCAGGTCTGGTCCGGAAAACTATTCTTTGAAATTTGGTCTGATTGGGTTTGACCCATATCTGACGATACATCTTTTCGATGTCGCTATTAAACACGTATCTATAGAATCTCCATCTAAGAAGCAGTATTGTTAAATCGGCCTGAAGTACTGGGCCTGGATGAAGTACGTCGTTAAGGCTGGTGCCATTAGTAGTAGGGCAGGAAGCGTTAAAAACCACCCGGACTTTGGTAGTTGTACTCTCTTCCTTGATAACCGCATGATGCGGCAGAAAGTAGCAGTCCGTTGACTGGGGTGGTATCATTGTGGGAACCTTAGACATGTGTCCTAACGTCTCATACTCCGACAATACTCTATTGTACTCTCTCTGTAGGTCCGGTGTCTTAGCCAGGCGGGTCTCATTCCTGTAAAATTGAGAACAAGCGCCTTTTAATGAGGGTCCTAAGCATATATCGTTGGGAAACTCTTGTTTAAAGGGAAGGGAGACAATGTATTTGCCATCAGAGCCCCGTTCCGTTGTTGCTTTGAAAAGTGCCTCGCAATAGGCATTATCGTCGTTTAGTGCCTTTTTCTTAGGCACATCTTCCAACTCCCAGAAAGCGGTTAACTGTTTATCTAGGCTTATCTCGTTAAAAAATGATACCCTATTATTAGTGGGCTGTGCTGTTTCTGCACGACCGGTCAATATCCACCCGAAGACGGTTTCTTGGGCAAGAAGCGTGCTCATCACGTTCTTCCTTATACCGTTCAATATTCTCTTTGCATATATGTCGCCTCCTAGGATGAGGTCGACTGGTTCGTTAACGAAGAACCTCTTATCCGCTAGAATCAAGTCAGGGAACGCTTGCTGGGTCAATGCACTGACCTGACAAGTCGGAAGGTCCCCTGTAAGTTGTGGTAGGACTAGGACCATTGTATCAATGCTAACTAATGGGTCGATGAGGGAGCCTATTGTAATAGAGCACGACTCTGTTACCTGCGCGGACAGCGTATTGTTTATGCCTGACACTTGGATGTTCAGGCGTTTAGATGGCAGGTTTATTCTCCTTTTCAATCTTTCAGTTATGAAAGAGCACTCAGAGCCGGAGTCAATAAGTGCTCTGGCCGAGAAATCCACTCCATTATAGTGGATCTTAATGCGTGCGGTTCCCAACAATACCCCTTTAGTTGTATTGGCATGTAATGTAGAAACATTATTAACATTTTCGTTTCTATTTGCAGACTCAAGCCTTGCCCTAGCCTGTTGCGAAGTTGAGGGCCTATCATCGTTGGAGTTGCGGTTCCAACTTCGATTATTTGCGTTGGTGTTTCGGTTCCGACTTTGATTGTTGGAGTTGGTGTTCCGGTTCCAACTTTGGTGGTTTCCTTGGGGTTGTGCTGTTGGCAGGTGGAGTAAGGTGTTGTGCCTCAAGTGACACAAGGTGCAGTTAAGCGGATGAGGGCAACGTGTCACGGTGTGTTTGTCTGACAAACAGTTTAGGCAAGACCTTTTTTCCTTAATAAAGGTTATTCTGTCTTGTATGGACAGCCTTCGGAAATTTTGACAATCCCGCAATCTGTGCTCCTTGGTGTTGCACATTTGACACCAGCCAGGAGGGACGCTGGCTTGGTAAACTCCGAGTTTCCTCAGCGTTTCCCGTGAACTATTTGACCGTTGATTCATGGGTGTTTTTGGGCCTGTGCTACCCTTCAGGTCGGAAACTGTTTCCAACGTTTGGAAACGGTTGGACAGGAATTTGTCCATATCTTCCCATTTTGGTATCTCTGTTTTGTTCTCAATGGTCTGTTCCCATAGAGCCAGAGTACATTCCGGAAGTTTGGTGGAGCATAAATATGTTATTATTGCATCCCAATTAGATATGTCAATTTGATGACATTGAAGCGACGAGATGCAATTATTTATGTCTCTTTGTAGTTGCTTCATCTTTGTACCGCATTCTTTTTCAACTGCGGTCAGACTAAACAAAGATTTCAATTGTGTATTGACTAGGATACGTTGTTTTCGTACCTGTCACTTAAATTTTTCCAGGCTGTAGTAAAGCCTTCGTTGGTCAGTGGACACCTCCTGACTATTTCCTTCGCCTCCCCTTGAGTTTTTTGGTTGAGGTGATACAATTTTTCAACCGGGGTAAGGCGTTTATTTAATATGTATATGGCCGTGAACATATCCCTAAATGTTGGCCAGGATAGATAATCGCCCTTAAACACATCGGTGTCACAGGGCGGAAGCCGGATGTTATTTTCACGGCTGGATGGTTCAGTCTCTTTGGGTGGTTGTATTGCTTGCGTTGACAGCTTTTCCACCTGGGCGTTAATTGCTGCCATGCATCTTGTGTAGCATGCGAAACACGTCTTATTTTTTTGTTTAATTGATTGTAATTGCTCCTTAGTTGTTTCGGTTGAGGCAAGAAGACTTTCATAAGTCGATTTGGATTTCTTCCATAATGCCTTAAGCTCCTCTTGTTGTATTACAAGGGTGTGCTTATCCATGTCTTGTATATCCTGAGTGTTGAGATCTTGCTCAAACTCAACGATACAATCGGAGTGGCGGATGTAGGCCTCCATTCTTTTAATTTGTTTAAATATTTTGTATACTTATAGAGAAACTGGAGCGGACAGAAATGACTCAGGAAGGTGTCTTGCTTGGAAAATAAGCGAAATTTAAAACAGTGTTACTGATTATAATCTCTGAAGATTTAATCTTACGAAATATGTGATAGACAGATATCTTTAAAAGTGTGTGTGATATAAATCTCTGAAGATTATATGAAACAAATCTCTGAAGATTTAATGTCTCAAAAGTGTATAAGAAACAAATCTCTGAAGATTTAATGTCTCTAAAAAGAATGTGAAACCGAAAGAAATCTCTGAAGATTTAATGTCTCAACAAACGTGAATGTGAACCAGAAAAATTTCTGAAGATTTAACGTCTTAAAGTGTTTGTGAACCGATCTAAAATCTCTGAAGATTTAGTGTAACCAGGACTGTGTATATGAAACCGAAATAAATCTCTGAAGATTTAATGTTTCAAAAGTATATAAGAAACAAATCTCTGAAGATTTAATGTCTCTAAAAAGAATGTGAAACCGAAAGAAATCTCTGAAGATTTAATGTCTCAACAAACGTGTATGTGACCCAGAAAAATCTCTGAAGATTTAACGTCTTAAAGTGTTTGTGTACCGATCTAAAATCTCTGAAGATTTAGTGTAACAAGGACTGTGTATATGAAACCGAAATAAATCTCTGAAGATTTAATGTTTCAAAAGTATTGTGTAACAGATAACCTCTGGAGGTTTAGTGTTTCCAAAATGTATGGTGATAACAAATAAAAGTCTCTGAAGACTCAATGTATCAAGAAAGTGTATGTGGCACAGATAGAAATCTCTGAAGACTTAAGGTGCTTTGGGTAGTATGAACCCTGTATAGCCAAACCAAGTAAAATAAAGTGAAATTCCAAACAAAAATTAACGCAATTGTGTTTGTCCAGATATTCGTGGACTAGTGATAATTGTTTATTTAATCTTTAAATTATACAAGTAAATGTGTTTGTTAAGCGACACTTGTAAATTGTGTACGCTTTAAATATTTATATCACAAGCCACCCAACGTAGATGATGAATATATGGTGTGTTGATGAACTGATTCATGTGATGTGAACTTTGTGATGGATTATTTAAAAAAGCATCAACTAAGTGAAAATTAAAAGTTATTTTGGAGAACGTTTCCACACGAAGTGGTAGAGCAGACAGATGTTCAGTGCAGTGATAAGTGTCTATATAAAAAAAAAAAAAAAATTCACTGACTGCTTGCCTTGAGCTGTGTCGGATAAGTCTTACCACTGGTGGGGGACTTAACCGATAGTCAAAAGGCGATATTGCGCTGTCAAGCACACAAGGTTTTCACTTACTTTGTTTTTTAAAAAAAAAATCACTCACAAAGTTCACTTACGTTTTGTACGTATTAAAAAAAAAATATGGTGCATGAACTAAACAAACCAACGTACCTTGAGTGATGAAACTCTGTTGAGCAGATGGACTGTATTTGGTGTAAAGTGATGAAATGTGATGCTTTGAGCAGATGGACTGTAGTGAGCAGATTGGTGAGCTGTGATGCTGATGTGATGTGCTGGTATGATGTGATATGGTGTGAGCACTGGATGTGTAAATGTGTTGGTGTCACTCGCTGGTATTAGTTATGGCTTGTCGTTCGTTTTGCTCGTTAAGTTTTCGGAAGAAAATAATTAAACAGACTTGGTTTTGGACAAATTGTGTTCCTTGGTTGAATAATTAATTATGAGTGGGTTTTTGTTATTCCGTGTATAGGACGCCAGTTCAAATTCCCGGTGAGATGGACCAAATGTTACGTGCGGCCAATGGCAATGGCGGGATGCTCGCACGTAATAATATATGCAAAGAAATGAAAAGAGCGGCGAGTGAATAAGGATATAAACAATGGTATTCAAATGTAAATATGTACAATAGTTTTTATTAAAAGTAATTTGTATGTGAAAATGAAATGTAATGGAGTGGATGTAATTACAAAGTGCACAATAAAAATTATGGTATGGAAAATGTAATTGTTTACTTTACCTTGGTTTGGCAGCTGATGACTCTCGTAAGCTCGGAAAAGAAGTGATCGAGTCTTTAGATAAATAGTAGCTCTGTACCGCCGACGAAAGCCTACATTTGTAGGATTCGAAGGGGTAAGAGCTGTTATCGGTATAAAGATAAAAAGTAAAAAGTAATAGCGCGGAAGATACTACGGTTTGCTACGAGGGGCGGCCGATATATTTAGACCGGTGGTCTAAACATATACTTATCTTGAATTCTATAAATACCTACATATATATACTTACTTCGAATTCTATAAATACCTACATATCTATACTTAAATTTGAATTCTATAAATACCAACATATATATATATACTTACCTTTAACATTAAATACTTACCTTCTATTATACTTACCATGTGCATCCATACTTACCCTAAATTAAACTTTCCTGTGAATTCGACCCATCCTAATGTAAAACTTTTAAATTGGAAAACTACAACTTCTTTTCTATGTACTTACCTTTTTATATATATGATGGTGCGCTCACTGCACAGCTTAGCGGGCGGTCATCGATGGCCGCTTAGTTCAGTTGTCGTTGAGGGCGCGGTTTATTACTTACCTTCCCACCTACTTCCAAATTATACAAAATAAAGTTTGTTTTAATAAATTATCTAAAGTGAAACAACTTAAAACAATTTTGAAAAAATTCTATTAAATTAAATTTTAAAACTTAATAGAATTTTATTTATAAAGAAACAAGTGCAGCGGTGGTGAGTGCCCTTACACCCCCTTATAGTGAACTTTTATACATGGTCCTTTCGGCGTCAAAAAAGTGAACCAGAGCCAATGACTTTTGAAAAAAAATCTAAATTGTGCAAAGTGCGAAAAAGTTGGAAAAAAAACTTTTTGCAGTTCACAGCCAGCCGCACTAGGGTGTTCCTACAAAGAAAAAAGAAAATTTTCAACAAAAAAAGCGATATTATTAAAACTGGCAGTACTAAAAAAAGTCCATCGAGGAGGTACAGCCAGCCCAAAAACATCACCAGGGAACAACCGCAATATAAACAAGTAAGGAAGTCTAAGTTCGGGTAAGCCGAACATTAAATACCCAGTGTATGGAAACAATAGTAGTACCTATAAGTTATATATTTTCTTTATATATTATAATTTGGGAAAAACGAACTCAATAAATTTATTAGTTAGTTTATAAAATTAATATATATTTATGCTACGGTATAACATATATGTACATTGTTCGTGTGCCCTCAAGATATTACATATAGTTGAATGCATTTCTTACTTCTAATATACTTACGCCCAATTTGTGACAAAGTTTTAAATTGAAAAAAATATGTTTGGGCCAGTTTTTCGAAATTCAAATTATTTTCAAAGTTATAGCTATCACCACTTTTCGAAATTCCTTACTCTTTGATGTAAATAACTTCCGCTCCCTTAAAGTGCCAAAAAAATTTTTTTTTGCTAATAGTTACTAATGCAATGCCCAACAACATCATACAAAAGCGCCATCTCGCCACGATGGAGAAGTTAAAAATTGCGAATAATGTTTGTAAAAAAACTTTTTTTGCAAAAATTGGAAATGTACTTTTGTAGAAGATACCATCTTTTATATATATTTAAAAAATTTGCAAAATCGGTTTGACCAATCGTGAGAAAATCATCAAAAAGTGAGGAATTTCGAAAACTGTTGATAAATATAACTTTCAAAATAATTCGAAATTTGAAAAATTGTACGTATTTTTGTTTAATCGTTCTGAGCCATACTACCCACTTTCAATAAAATACATGGCTCGAAAAAATTATAGGTGGCTCACTTAACAAAATTAACTCATCTTTTAAGACTCGTTAATAGTAAACAATTCCTTACAGATTTAACTACCAAATTATACTAAAACTAATTAACGAGAACCCCACCGATAAATACCACACCGAAATCAAAGGGGCTATAAAAAATGCCACAAAAATAATAGACGAAAGGACGGGATGTACTCTGACACAAATGAACCCATCGACTCCCCCACTAATAGCGCTACCAAAAATACATAAGCAAGACACGCCAATGCGGCCAATTATCAATTTCAAGTCAGCGCCGGGGTATAAGCTGTCAAAATATCTGAAGACGATACTGAGCGACACACTTGAACTAGACTATGAACACACAATAAAGAATACAACCGAACTAATAGAAAAACTTGAAACCGTAAAACTCGCAGAGAACAGCACAATCGTCTCATTTGACATAAAAGACTTGTACCGTTCTATACCACTGTCAGAGACACTGGATACAATACACAAAACACTACTTGACAAAACAAAAGATAAGGTCAAAACAGCACAAATTACCAACACACTAGGTTCCCTATGTACAGTCACTTCTCAGAGCAGAAAACCCAGGACATCGCCATGGATCTCTGCGCAGTGGAACCACCCGGGGTTTTACCTCGGCCAAGGACTGTCACTTTCAATGTAACCCTGTTTAGTATGTTTTGTCCCATTCCGAAACTATCATCCTCCCCCCTTGCAGCAGGGCTGCATGATATTCTTTTGTTCCGGGCGGGCGTTGAGCCGAACCCCGGACCAAAAGAATGGATATGCAGTGTCTGTTGCAAAAAAATATATATTAAACGGTCGCATTCTGTGCAATGCTTCTCGTGTAAGAGATGGCTCCATAAATCTGGATGTTCAGGGCTTAACCTTACTTTCTTTAGTACTTTCGTGGCCCCTTGTTGTTTGCGCCGTCGGGCGTCCCGCGGTAAGCGCCGTTCAAGCGCACCCCTACCGCCACCTTCTAGTAGCAATACTAATAATAATAATAATAATGTCTTAACGACTAGCAGCATTTCTGCTATACCCGCCACACAAATTCCAGACTGTTGCTCGTGCCTTATGGCGTCAACATCACGCGCAGCAGCTCAACACTCTTGCTCCCACCGGAGCAGTTTAGACATGAGCAACTCCGAGCATCAGTCTCTGTCTGTTTCTTTGTTACACCCCCCCTCCCGTTTACACGTGAGTCAGGATCAACATCTTCTTGCACCTGTCTCGACGTGTACTGTTTGTCGGCAAAGATTATACACGCTCGCGTCATCGGTCAAATGCAATAACTGCTTAGGCCAATGCCACGTACATCTATGCTCTGGGCTCGCTAACAGGAATCTTTGGACGGACGCGTTCATCGCACCATGCTGTAACACGCCTCAACCTACGACGCCAGCCAACCCGGTTACACCAGGTCCACAGCTAACTAGGCTGAGGCACAGCCTTGGTCTTCGCCTACCAACACCTGGGCGAACACATCCGTCTCTCACGCCTTTGGTTAACTCGACATCGACCCCACCGGCGCACTTCCAAATCTTACAGCACAACTGTAACGGATTAACTGGTAAGATCGCAGAGATAACTAATTTGATGACGCAATATGACATAAAACTTGCCGCAATCCAAGAAACCAAGCTCAGTCCAAGGTCGGACCTCATTACCTATGGCGGATATAACATTCACCGGAAAGACCGTCATAGAGTAACAGGAGGTCTGGGAGGTGGTCTAGCGTTCATAACGCACAACTCTGTACAGTATCATCTATTTGATACCGACATCGAAGGAACGGATGATATCTTAGAAAGCCAAGGTATTACCATCCGTACAGGAGATGTCGATCTGCAAATCATTAACATCTACATACCCCCTGTCTCAAGTTGCCCCACCGGTTATCACCCCGACATTAGCTTGCTATTACGAGGAGATAACCGCGTGATCCTGGGCGACTTCAATGCGCACCACGACATGTGGCACTCAAACTTGCCAGCAGACAGTAGGGGGCATGTACTCGCAGAACAAATAGATGATACGGCTTTCTGTACATTGAACGGAGACGCCCCAACGAGAGTATCGGGTAACTGCTATAGTTCGGCAGATATTTCTATCGTAAGTGCAGGACTATTGAACAACACCAATTGGCGACCCATACTCACGTTGGCGTCTGACCATCTCCCAATAGTCATTACCATCGAACGACCGACGGACTTTATAACACCTGAGCATGGTACATACATCAACTTTACCAAGGCGGACTGGGACAGTTTTCAGACATATACGGACGAATCCTTGGCTGCTCTATCCATTCCTACGGACGTACGCAAAGGCGAACGAGACTTCCGCAACATCATTGACTTGGCCTCTAGACGCTTCATTCCTGCGGGTCGAATATCCCGAATAAGACCAAATTTCCCCGCGGAGGCAGCGGCCATGGCTAGAGAAAGAGATGAAGTGCGAAGTCTCAATCCCGCAGACCCCCGTATAAGGATCTCAACGCGGAAATTCGTAGGTTGGTCGATAAACACAAACTGGCCAAATGGAAACAACACCTAGAGCAATGCAACCTCTCTGACGGTGTTGGCAAATTATGGACTACGGTCAAAGCTCTATCTAATCCAACACAACACAAGGATAAAGTAGATATTACTTTCGGTGACAGGGTGAAGAAGGACCCTAGGGGATGTGCGAACTCCTTCTGTAGACAATTTGTACTACATTCCCCACCCGATAGAGCTAAACGTAGAACCATGCGACAGGCGCGTAAATACAAAAACCAAAACACGCCCATTGTCATCACTGCCTCAGAGGTCAAGGAAGCCATCAGACAGGCTAAGCCCTCAAAATCCATCGGCCCCGACGGCATTGCCATGAAGATGCTGAAACATCTAGGCCAGGAGGGACACAAATACTTAGCGGCTCTATTCAATCTTTCACTGAACACTTTCGTCATTCCTGAAATATGGAAAAAGGCGAGAGTGGTTCCATTATTAAAACCTAGAAAGCCGGCAAACATAGGCGATTCATATCGTCCTATATCACTTTTGTCGCCGGTAGTGAAGACGCTAGAGTCCATTTGCTCCCGTATTACACCGCAAATCTGCACCTGGCTAATCATCAACATGGCTTCCGTAAGCTGCACAGCACCACCACCGCACTCAATGCCATTACAACGCAAATAAATAGCGGTCTAAATCAAAACCAACCAAATCACAGGACTGTGTTAGTGGCACTTGACTTGTCGAAAGCTTTTGACACAGTCAACCATGCCACTCTCATACAAGATCTATTAGAAACACAAATACCTGATGGGTTAAAGAGATGGACCGCTAATTACTTGAATGGGCGGCAGGCGTCGGTCAATTTTAGAAACGCAACATCAAAACCAAGACGAATTAGACAGGGGGTGCCACAGGGTGGTGTTCTATCCCCGACACTGTTTAATTTCTATCTATCGAAGATGCCCCCACCACCAGAGGGTGTCTCCGTCGTTTCTTATGCTGACGACTGTACAATAATGGCGACGGGGAAGGGCCCCTATACTGATGAACTCTGTAATAAAATCAACGGTTACCTCTGCGACCTTTCCAGGTTTTTCACAGAGCGAGATCTGACGATATCTCCGACTAAATCAACGGCGACGCTTTTTACGACGTGGACGCACCAGGTGAGAAATGAATTAGACATTTTCGTTGACGGCACTAAGCTACCAACTGTCAGCCACCCAAAGTTATTAGGGATGACATTGGATAATACTTTCTCATTTGCTGGTCATGTGTCTGCAATGGTCTCAAAGGTACGTGGTCGCAACAAGATCCTCAAGTCACTTGCCGGCAGTACTTGGGGAAAAGACAAAGAAACGTTGCTGACTACATATAAGGCCATTGGCCGACCAGTCTTTGACTATGCTGCACCCATATGGTCGCCTAATGTACATAACACCAACTGGACGAAGTTACAAGTCTGCCAAAATACTGCCATCAGAACTGCTACGGGATGTCTCCTCATGTCTTCCGAGTCTCACCTCCATCAGGAGGCAAAACTGCTCAATGTAAAAGAGCATGCGGAAATGCTGAGCAAGCAATTCCTTCTGAACTGCCACAAGCCAGCACATCCAAACCGTCATCTTTTGGACATAGATCCGCCCCCGAGAGACATAAGGAAACATCTCCGTAAACATTATGATGAGATCCGGCATCATATTACCTTGCCGTTTGATCTGCAGAATCATAAGAGGGCTCTAACCGACATCCACACCGAGTCGGTAGATACTTTTGTCGGATCTCTACCTGTGAACCCCGTTCTGAACAGTCCTCCACCGGATATTGCTGAAGAAGAACGCACCTTACCAAGGGAGACAAGAGTTACCCTGGCACAGCTTAGGTCTGGATATAGTGTAAGGTTAAACTCCTACTTGTCCAGACTTAATGACACATGGTAGGACCCCCATGATACTCTACATCTCTTCAATTGTTCATTTGAACCTACTCTTCTAACCCCTCTGTCCCTCTGGACAAACCCTGTTGAAACTGCACGTTTCCTTGGACTCCCCTTAGAAGAGCTTGATGAAGATCTTCGGAATGATCATACACTCTAGACAGGGCAATGCATTGTTAACAACAACAACAACACCAACACACTAAGAACAACTCTACAGCAAAATTACTTCAAATTCAACAATAAAATATATAGACAAACGAACGGACTAGGAATGGGTAACCCAATATCATCCATTCTCATGGAGGCATTCATGCAGAACTTGGAGACAAAATACATTAAAGAACTAAACACAAACCTAGGAGTGACTTTTTACGCAAGGTACGTCGACGACATCATCTGCGTATTGAATACTAACAATGAAGAACGAATACTAGAATTCTTAAACAAACAGCATGAAAACATAAAATTCACTATGGAAACCGAGAAGGACGGAGAACTGAATTACCTGGACCTAACGATAGGAATTGACCGACTAACAAACAAGTTTAACTACGACATCTACAGAAAACCAACAACTACGGACACCATAATTCACTCTACATCAAACCATCCTCAACAGCACAAGAATGCAGCATTAAGGCACCTAGTGGACAGACTTCAAAGAACACCCCTCACCCACGAATCATACAGGAAGGAGCTTACTATCATATACAGCATAGCAACAAGCAACGGATACAAAAAATCCCTAGTGGACAAACTCCGAAGGAAACATGGATCACAAAAAAGAGACAACCCAGAAGAGAAATCCAAGATGTGGACGGCGATGACATACACTGGAAACACGACATACAAATTGGCAAATTTTTTCAAGAAACACAACATCAACACAGCGTTCAGAACATCGAACAACTTAGGACAAAACCTAAGAACCAACACTAACTCGGAAGAGCCGTTTAGCGAAAGTGGAATTTACAAGCTTACCTGCGAGTGCCAGCACAGCTACATAGGGCAAACAGGACGAAAAAAAAGTACACGATTTCGAGAGCACGTCAGGGACTACAACAAGAAAGCACGGAAACCCACCATTACACCAGAATCAAACTATGCAAATCACATGTTCGAAAACAAATGCTCCCCGGCCAACATCAAAAACACAGCCAAAACACTTCACATACAAAGAAAAGGCCGACGCTTAAATGTGCTGGAAAACATGGAAATATACAAACTAAAGACATTTGACGGGAGAATAATAAACGAACAAACAAAAAGCATCTCTGACGCAATATTTGAACCGCTAAAATTAATTTACAAAAGAACGAACAATACCGCAGGTACAATAACCAAACGAGTAACAATAAACGAGCGAACACACAAACCCAATCAAAAGACGAAAATCACCGACTTCTACCTGACTAACGAGCGTCAGTAAGCAACCTTTAAACACACACGTACCTGACCTAGCAGCGACAAGCGAATTAACTAGTGTGAAAACAACCGTTATTACAGGTACCTGTTCGGAAACATTCGTAACACACGAATCATATACACGAGTACTAACATTACCGCATACAGCGTCCAGACTTTAAATACATGACAACGGATAGACACAAAGTCAGAACGAAATCAAACACTGAAGATGGCAGATCGCCGAAACCGGTTTGTTACAAAACCAAAATTGACAAGGGATGACCCTGTCGGAAAAACACAAAATCAAATCAACTCAGTTAGCGCCTGTCAGGCTTTCAACTTAAATCCAAACATACTACTAGTAAGATACAAACGACGTCTATCGAAAATACATACGATAAATGCAAACATCTGGTTCAACAGACAATGTCTGGCGTTGAATATCACACCCAAATACGCCCGGATCCAGATCAAAGCAAACACACCAGCAAGCAGGAAAACTGTTAAGAGAGCAGAAAAGGACTTTTTACGAAATGAACTATATAGCCTACATGCCAAAAAGAACAAGACAAACGCAGAATTATTGGCAATCCACTTACAACTAGCTGAACTTATACCTACAACTATATTGATGGACTTCTTTGACCGGATAGAGACTGAAATCAAGAACGAGCACAAACCAAAATACAAAACATTGAACAAGAAATTGGACAAACTATCGGGAAGACGCGAAAACAAGGACCAACAAACACATAGATTTCACGATAGGTTCGTGAACCTGACCACAGTAGACATCAGCAACGAAGAAGCACAACTTCTTGAGAAGGGACTAAAACACAACGTAGTAGACAACAACAAGGCAAGAAAAACGGAGCAAGCAATAGTAGATGCAGAGGTTGCAATATCGCTCCTCCCCTACGAGGAACAAGAACACGCCAGACAGATGTGCAGGGAGATCATCAGCAAAGACATAAAAAGGCAAGATCAACGGAACACGAATAAGGAGGAAATAATAATGAAGGGGTTAAAGCGAAAGCTGAAAAGAAACAACGTGATGACAACCAAGGCCGACAAAGGAAACACAACAGTGCTCATGGACAAAGATGAATACATAACAAAGACCGAAAGACTAATCAAAGATATGAAATGCCGCGTAATTAACGAGAACCCCACCGATAAATACCAGACCAAAATCAAAGTGGCTATAAAAAATGCCACACAAATAATAGACGAAAGGACGGGATGTACTCTGACACAAATGAACCCATCGACTCCTCCACTAATAGCGCTACAAAAAATACATAAGCAAGACACGCCAATGCGGCCAATTATCAATTTCAAGTCAGCGCCGGGGTATAAGCTGTCAAAATATCTGAAGACGATACTGAGCGACACACTTGAACTAGACTATGAACATACAATAAAGAATACAACCGAACTAATAGAAAAACTTGAAACCGTAAAACTCGCAGAGAACAGCACAATCGTCTCATTTGACATAAAAGACTTGCACCCTTCTATACCACTGTCAGAGACACTGGATATAATACACAAAACACTACTAGACAAAACAAAAGATAAGGTCAAAACAGCACAAATTACCAACACACTAAGAACAACTCTACAGCAAAATTACTTCAAATTCAACAATAAAATATATAGACAAACGAACGGACTAGGAATGGGTAACCCAACATCATCCATTCTCATGGAGGCATTCATGCAGAACTTGGAGACAAAATACATTAAAGAACTAAACACAAACCTAGGAGTAACTTTTTACGCAAGGTACGTCGACGACATCATCTGCGTATTGAATACTAACAATGAAGAACGAATACTAGAATTCTTAAACAAACAGCATGAAAACATAAAATTCACTATGGAAACCGAGAAGGACGGAGAAATGAATTACCTGGACCTAACGATAGGATTTGACCGACTAACAAACAAGTTTAACTACGACATCTACAGAAAACCAACAACTACGGACACCATAATTCACTCTACATCAAACCATCCTCAACAGCGCAAGAATGCAGCATTAAGGCACCTAGTGGACAGACTTCAAAGAACACCCCTCACCCACGAATCATACAGGAAGGAGCTTACCACCATATACAGCATAGCAACAAGCAACGGATACAAAAAATCCCTAGTGGACAAACTCCGAAGGAAACATGGATCGCAAAAAAGAGACAACCCAGAAGAGAAATCCAAGATGTGGACGGCGATGACATACACTGGAAACACGACATACAAATTGGCAAATTTTTTCAAGAAACACAACATCAACACAGCGTTCAGAACATCGAACAACTTAGGACAAAACCTAAGAACCAACACTAACTCGGAAGAGCCGTTTAGCGAAAGTGGAATTTACAAGCTTACCTGCGAGTGCCAGCACAGCTACATAGGGCAAACAGAACGCAAAATAAGTACACGATTTCGAGAGCACGTCAGGGACTACAACAAGAAAGCACGGAAACCCACCATTACACCAGAATCAAACTATGCAAATCACATGTTCGAAAACAAATGCTTCCCGGCCAACATCAAAAACACAGCCAAAACACTTCACATACAAAGAAAAGGCCGACGCTTAAATGTGCTGGAAAACATGGAAATATACAAACTAAAGACATTTGACGGGAGAATAATAAACGAACAAACAAAAACCATCTCTGACGCAATATTTGAACCGCTAAAATTAATTTACAAAAAACCGAACAATACCGCAGGTACAATAACCAAACGAGCAACAATAAACGAGCGAACACACAAACCCAATCAAAAGACGAAAATCACCGACTTCTACCTGACTAACGAGCGTCAGTAAGCAACCTTTAAACACACACGTACCTGACCTAGCAGCGACAAGCGAATTAACTAGTGTGAAAACGACCCTTATTACAGGTACCTGTTCGGAAACATTCGTAACACACGAATCATATACACGAGTACTAACATTACCGCATACAGCGTCCAGACTATAAATACATGACAACGAATAGACACAAAGTCAGAACGAAATCAAACACTGAAGATGGCAGATGGGCGAAACCGGTTTGTTACAAAACCAAAATTGACAAGGGATGACGGAAAATCGTTCCAATATACAACTATTTTAGTTATTTACCTTACCGAATTATGTCAATTTATGTGATTTTCCATATTGAAAGTGGACGTGATTGGGAATCGATTTCGTTTAATTTCAACAGGTATACTTCCTATAACTCTAGTATACCTTGTGCCGAATTTCACGATTCTACCATAATCAGTTTAAAACTTACCCACTTTTTCAAATTTAACCGAAAATCATAATAGAATGATAAGAGAGATTCACCTATGAAATTATATAATTTTATCAATTTCAGCTACCGATATATGTCAGTTTATGTGATTTTCGAAATTTTCGATCTCGAAAAAGGGGGCGTGGTTATCATCCGATTTCGCCCATTTTCAATAGCAACCTACCTGGGCCAAAAAGTAACCTGTATATAAAATTTCATGCAAATATCTTAATTTTTACTCAAGTTATCGTTTACAAAGACGGACAGACGGACGGACATTCCTGAATAGAATCCTCTTTTCAACCTAAGAACTTTCATACATGGATCTTGATTATTTTGCGCCGGTACATAGTACAGTTATATGGACAAAATTATAATACCCCTGTACTAGTACGCTTGGTATAAAAACGCCTCCCTTAAAAGCGGGCGGTGCCACGCCCACTATAAAAAATTTATGAAAAAATCATAAGAGAATGACCAGGGGGATTCACCTATAAAATTATATCATTTTAGCCATTTCAGCTGCCGAGATATGTCAATTTGTGTGATTTTCGAAATTTTCGTTATCGAAAGTGGGCGTGGTTGAAGGGCGATTTTATCCACTTTCATCAGGTATACTCCCAACGATACTAGTATGCTTTATGCCGAATTCCATCGTTCTATCGTAATCAGTTTAAAAGTTACGACCAGTCAAATTTTCAAAAACGCCTCCCTTAAAAGTAGGCGGTGCCACGCCCACTATAAAAAATTTATGGAAAAATCATAAGAGAATGACCAGGGGGATTCACCCATAAAATTATATCATTTTAGCCATTTCAGCTGCCGAGATAAGTCAATTTGTGTGATTTTCGAAATTTTCGATATCGAAAAATAGGCGTGATTATCATCCGATTTCGCCCACTTTCAATAGCAACCTACCTTTGCCAGAAAGTATTCTGTGTACAAAATTTCATGGAAATATCTCAATTTTTACTCAAGTTATCGTGTACACGGACGGACAGACGGACGGACAGACGGACGGACAGACGGACGGACAGACGGACGGACAGACGGACGGACATGCCTTAATCAACTCCTCTTTTAATCCTAAGAACTTTCATAAATGGAACTCTATATCTATCTCGATTATTTTGTGCCGTTACTAGTACTAGTACACTGGGTATAAAAACAATAACAGCCGAACTAAGCATCCCCCGTTACCAAGAATCAGCAGCCAACCCACGGCAAAAACAGGTACTACTACAAAGTAAGTTCCATTAAAAAATCGTTGCCCTCATATACATACATCCATATTCAGAATAATATAACTTAGCGGATATTTGAAACAGTAGATGAGAAACCTCTCATGTTATCGGCCTATCATCATTCATCATTTATTGGCGCTTAACCGCCTAAGCGATTTTGGCCGTTTCGTATCAAAGCACGCCAGTCATTCCTTTTTATCGATAACCGACGCCAATTGGAAACCCCAAGGGAGTTCAAGTCATCCTCCACCTGTTGTTTCCATCTCAGTCGAGGCCTCCCCCTTCCTCTGCTGCCGAATTCAGGCGACGATAGGAAAACCTTCTGTGCTGGAGCTTCTTTGTCCATTCGCATAACATGGCCCAGCCAGCGGAGTCTTTGGGCTTTAATTTGCTGGACAAAGCTCATCGTTAAATTTCCTTCTATACTCGCCGTTGGCATCACGGGAAGGACCATAAATCTTCCGGAGAACTTTTCTCTCAAATACTCCAAGGGCCATCTCATCATCTCTTGACATTGTCCATGAATCTGAGCCATACATCAGGACAGGTATGATGAGAGACTTATAGAGCGTGATCTTTGTTCTTCGAGAGAGGACTTTACTTCTCAATTGCCTACTCAGTCCAAAGTAGCACTTGTTGGGAAGAGTGATTCTCCGCTGGATTTCTAGACTGATATTATTTTCGGTGTTGATACTGGTTCCCAAATAGACGAAGTCCCTCACAGTTTCAAATTTGTAACTATCAACAGTGACATGGCTGCCAAGGCGCAGGTGCGTCGATTCTTTCTTTGATGACAGCAAATACTTCGTCTTGTCCTCGTTCACGGCAAGACCCACTTTTTTCGCTTCCTTATCCAGTCCAGAGAAGGCAGCGCTTACGGCGCGGTTGTTAAGGCCAATGATATCAATATCATCGGCATACGCCAGCAATTGCACGCTCTTGTAAAAGATTGTAACATGGCGGTTTAGCTCTGCTGCTCGAATTATCTTCTCCAGCATCAGATTGAAGAAATCGCACGAAAGGGAGTCGCCCTGTCTGAAGCCTCGTTTGGTTTCAAATGGCTCAGAGAGGTCCTTCCCGATTCTGACGGAGCTGTTGGTATTGCTCAACGTCATTTGACAAAGCCGTATAAGCTTTGCAGGGAAGTCAAATTCAGACATGTCGGCATACAGGCAACTCCTTTTTACGCTGTCAAAAGCGGCTTTAAAATCGACAAAGAGATGGAGAGTGTCGATTCTCTTATCATGGGTCTTCTCCAGGATTTGGCGTATCGTGAAAATCTGGTCGATGGTAGACTTACCAGGTCTAAAGCCACACTGATAAGGTCCAATCAGTTTGTCTACGATGGGCTTCAGCCTTTCACACAACACGCTAGAAAGAACCTTATATGCGATATTAAGAAGACTAATTCCGCGGTAGTTGGTGCGGTTAGCGGAATCGCCTTTCTTGTGGATTGGGCAAAGCACACTTAAATTCCAATCCGGAGGCATGCATTCGTCTGACCATATTCTGCATAAGAGCTGATGCATGCTTTTTACCAGCTCTTCGCCTCCGCGTTTGAACAGCTCGGCGGGTAGTCCATCTTTTCCAGGCGCTTTGTTGTTTTTGAGCCGGGATATAGCTATCCTCACTTCATCACAGTCAGGTGGTGGGACGACTTTTCCATCGTCAGGGATTGGGGTATCGGGTTCGACGTCTCCCTCGCAATTTAGCAGTGAGGAGAAGTCCTCCCTCCATAATTTAAGTACACTTTGTACGTCGGTTACCAGGACGCCATTATTGTCCTTACAGGTGCTTGCCCCGGTCTTAAAACCTTCCGTCATCCGCCGGATCTTTTCATAGAATTTTCGGGCATCATTCCTGTCAGCCAGCATCTCAAGCTCCTCACACTCACGCCTTTCGGCCTCACTTTTCTTTTTTCTGAAAAGGCGTCTCTCTTCCTTCTTTGCCTCACGATATTGTTGGCATACACTGCGGGTTGCGCCCGTTCGCAACGTCTCCTTGTAGGCAGCGTCCTTTTTTTTCAGTCAGGCAGTTTTGCATTCCTCATCGTACCAGTTGTTCTTGCGGGCTCGCTGGAACCCTATAATGGCCTCAGCGGCGGTACGCAATGAGTGAGAGATATGCTTCCATTGCTCGGTTACATCGTTAGGTCGAGGATTGCCCTCTGCTAGCAGGTGTGAGAGTCGAGTTGTGAAATTATCAGCTGTCTGTGTCATGCGCAGCTTCTCGACGTCAAACTTTCCTTCCGTTACTGTGCGCACTTTCTTCGTTGCACAGAGGCGTGTGCGTATCTTGGCTGCGAGAAGATAGTGGTCAGAGTCAATATTATATATATACTTGGCGGCGAAGTCTCTTTCCCACCACGAATCCTACACCACTCGCTTTGCCGCGTGTCTGGCCACTGTAGTATACGTCACAAGGACCGATGGTCGTCTTTCCTTGCCCCGTCCATCGCATTTCCTGCAGGGCGGTGATGTCGGCCTTTGCGCCTACGAGGACATCAACCAGTCGGGCAGCGGTACCGTCCCTTGAAAGGGTCCGGACATTCCCGGTACATGCCCTAATATCCAAATCGTTATGCCTTATTCGTTTTGCCGGGTCGTCAACATTAAAGGGGGTTCTCATCCGAGGCTTTGCATTTTTTTATTTATTTTTTTTTTCATTGGAATTAAGTTTTTCACGTGGCGGGTCCCAAACCCAGCGCACAACCCGTTTCAGGGTTTTGGAAAATACACATTTATATAGCGAGCCGCTTGCTTCAAGACAGACGCCCGCTTGCAGCCGCACCTCATGGTGAACAGACGCTACGCAAAAACCTCGGTGAGCCCTTAAACCAAGTATGTCAGAGTGGCCCCACCGGGGCTCCCTCTCTTTCTGCCGCGAGCCTAGGTAGCTCCCGTTAATCGGCCTATGCTGTCATAAAAAAAAACTCCTATTTATACCTATACTCAATCCCGCTAAGTCATATTAATCAAACACATATCTATATACTTATATATATCCTCTTTGAACTCAATATTTATATATACATACATATATCGCCTTTTCACCTTACTCTTTTACCCCATACATACGTCCCGCCCAAAGTTCACAAACCTCGCAGCCACCTATGTAAGAACCCCGCTATAAGACAACGAAAAGTTCAATCACATTGAAACCACTGCCAAATATTGCTTCCGCTCATTCCCATTACTCTCTTACCCATTTTGTTTGTTCTAATAACTAGCCATTAGCAACAGTTGCATTTTCCATATACATATATGTTTACTTGTACTCAGACGCGCTGAGACAGGTACATAACAATAAGTACAGCTGCTGGCAAAAGCAACAGTGGGCCGCAACTTATAAAAACGGTCTCAAAAACTGAGGGACTAGTTTGCGATCAAACAGACAGACAGACAGACGGACAGACGGAGATGGCTAAATCAACTCATCTCGTCATCCTGATCATTTCGGTATACTTATTGATGGGTCCATCTCTTCTTCTTATCATACTTACAAACATCGGACCAAAGTTATAATACCTTTTCATGTTCATGAAAGGTATAAAAATAAATTAATTTCTTGGTAGCATTCAATATTTTTTTAATAGTGGGCGCGGGCCGCCCATTTTTTCTAAAGTTTTTTTTGTCAGAAGAAGTCCGTTTTCAAAATTTGGGTTTTGGATATAGGAAAAACAGGGCGTGGACTGTTAAATTTTTTCTCAAGTTGCTTTTTTGTCCGTGTAACCATTTTGGTGAAGCTAGCTTGCCAGGAGGTACGTTTTGCCACTACTTTGAAAAAAGGGGGGTTGGGGCGCCCATTTTTTCTCAAATCGATTTTTTTTATCATTATAAGTGAAGCTAGCTTGTCGGGAAGTATTTTTTGCCGCTAAAATCGCAAAACTGCAGTCGAGGCGCGTTCTGTTGTCGATGTGCGTAGTTTATGACATCATTACTAAATCAATTGATTGTTTATATCTTCTCATGAAAATTCATTTTAATGTACCCCCTCGAATTCTTCGTAGTTATGAGAGGTTTTATGTGGGTGTTGCTAGAACTGTTTATGCAATGAACGCTCCTCTAAGAAGGACACTTTCTGAATTGAATGATTTTTCTCTCTCCGTGGGATTTGATTTTTGTTTTACAAAGTTTACTTTTAAGAGCCTACTGATAAGATACTTATCACAACCTTTAAGGTAATGCATCTTTGGTTTAAGATTATGTTAAGCTGTGAACTTCTTGTTTGTTGATTTTTAATAAATTATAATAATAATAATAATAATAATTATTATAATGATAATAATCAGCTGATTATGTCATCGCACGCAAAATGATAGAACTTGGTCAGGTCTCTGCGCTAACGCGCGCTGAAAAGCGGTTAAGAGACAGGTTGCATTGAACTACGTAATTTTATCTCAACTGTCAAAAATGAAATGTCACTCAACGCGACGCTAAAGTCGTTTCTGTTTTCAGCTTTACAGCCTCACCTAATATAAACGCACTTTGTGAATTGTCTGTCAAAAATGTCTCATCCACATACAACTTGTAGGGGAGCAACGGAAATTAAACGCACAGCCTAAAAACCTTGATTTCCAATTTTTGTTCTGCGTGACATTTCGATTTGGCGTTTGTACACAGGAAAAGATACAAACGCACGCATATTTATTTCGGTTAGAAGGAAAAAAAATCGTTCATGTGCCTGCCGAAAACGCACGATGTACGGTTTTGTTAGGTTAAGCTGTTAAGACCATCATACAGTTCCGTGTGAACGTGAGCGTGAGTGAGTGGAGACTTTCTATTGCGTACGCAAAGGAAAAGAATTCCAGATCAATTCTTTTGTGCGTTCACGCACATCTGTCAAATGACTCCAACTCTCCAAAAAATGTAAAAAAAAATCACAGTTTGGCGTGGTAATTGCCAAATTTCAACACTCACTTACGAAGGGTTTGTGTCACTTTGCGTTCGCACACAATTCACTGTGAGATAGTAAAATAAGCATTTCAAAGCATATTTAACACTATCACTTAAGTTTAAATGCAGAAATATCAAAGATATTTTAGTTGTTTATCCACTTACGGATGATTTTTTTTTGAAAAGTGGAGTAATATCAATATATTACACAAAAGAAAATTGTTCACGCTCACCCACGTTCACGCTCAAAAATAAGTGTATATAGGGCTTTAAGAGTTGGAAATTTTCACAAACTCTAACTTCTGGCTCTTGAGTAAAAAAATTAACAAAAGTACATACAATTATGCATATCTAATGCTTACCTCTGTTTCTGCAGTGTCGCCTCCATTCGCTATTATGTACGAACTATTGCTCTTTAATAAACGCTGTTGTATCTGTGATATGTCTACAAAGGAGGAACTATCATACAAAACCGTAGCTGTTACGGCACTATGTTCCAAGGCACCTGAACCTCTTTTAGGACTGCTATCGGTACCCGGTTCCCCGGACTGTAACAGCTTAATATCATGAATAAGTACTTTGCCCCCCGTTATTGTAGAGAGTATTTCTTGAGTCTTCAGTTTATCAAGGTTTGCTCCTGGCACCACAAAAGTTACTTTTTGCGGTCGAATTTCTGGTGGATATATGCGGATAGTAGTCGTGCTGGATAATATTGGGATCCCCAAGTCATATGCACGAGCTGTCAGCAAAAATATATCCCCAACACGATTGGGTTTCGACTGTCGTCTTCTTCGCAATGTTAATTTCTCTCGAACTAATAGCTCGCCAGTAACTTTATCTAAATGGAATTTGCTGTCATAGTTACCGTTAATTATTTCATAGCGAACCACATTGTTTGGTTCAGATGCATCCTTATCCGAGGCGTGTATGAAGGCCATAGATGTAAAACTCTTTAGATCTGGTGCCAAAATGAATTCATAAAGATTCTTTTCAAATATAGGAGGTTCATCATTTACGTCTAAAAGTTTTATAATAAGAGGCACCTGAGCTCGATTACCATTGCCTCCATCGTCTCGAGATTCAACATATAAATGGTATTCAGGCATAACTTCACGGTCAAAACCATGGTTATTTGTCGCCACTGTAATTAAGCCTGATTCAGAATCAAGATTGAGTGAAGTATTCAAATATCCCAAAATTGCAGTATATCGTACAAGTCCACTTGAACTATAGGAGTCTATGTCCTGAGCTTTAACTTTGACAACTTTTGTTCCCAAAGTCATATTTTCCGGCAGTTCTACTACATATAATAGTTGGTCAAATGTAGGAGGGTTGTCATTCACATCGTTTATGTATACTGTTAAATTTACAGTTGCAGAAAGATTTGTTGCTGGACCTATTTCTTGAGCTAATATTTTTAGCTGTACCAAATGGCGTTCCTCATAATCTAACAAAACATTGTCGCGTACACACAAAATAAATGAGGAGCTGCGTTCTACAACATTTGGAGAAATCTCAAATGAACCGTTATTATTGATTAAGGTTAAAGAGAAAACACCATTTTTATCTGTATCATCGTCGTAGACTCGAGGTACATATGGATTAGCAAATATGAGGGCAGTACCTGGTGGTGCATTTTCGTCCACTCTCGAAATGTAGCTGCAAGAAGAAAAGTAAGTAAGTAGTAATTTTCAAACCATCATTGCAAATAAAATGATATTTATCGTTAAACGCTGGAATGTGGTGGAATGTGAAGTGAACGGAGTGCAAAGTTTGGTGAATTTTTCATTTTAATCGCGTTCACATAGCCAAAACTGCCTAATAAAAATAAAAAGATTGTCTTTATGGGCAGTTTTTGGGCTCAGAGGTAGTCGAAACGTCGGAAACGAAAAAAGCTATGTGCAAATCTCATTCGCTTCATTGATGACAATATTATACTACAAATTTTTGTTTTGTCATACCATCATAGGGTTAACCGGTCTACCTGCGGATATTACAGGTTTGATAAAATGAGGAGATAAGAACTAGAGGAAGATCGATTTCCGAAAAATTGATCTCGTTCTTTCTGACTGGAGATCTCAAGGCGAAAAGTTGTTTTTCAAAACCGCTCTTGGTTAAATTGTTATGTACACTCAAAGAAAGAGTCTTTCTAAAGCGAACAAAACAAGTCCAAAACTGAGAACATTCGTGCACGAAAGTCTGTCAGTAACGTTTTTAATTAACTCGTGAACGATGGTCTTATTTTGAGAACGGATTTTGCAAGAACATGTTTTGTGTTCCATGAACAGTTTGGACATTTATGAAAACTAAGATCGCCCGTGGTCGAAATTCGACCAACATAAATTTTCTTCAACTCTCTCTTAATATACATATCTCCCGTACACAACAAAACCAAGTAAGTGGCTCCCCCGTGACAAATGCAAATTTGGATTGAGTGATACCATACAAACAATCTTCACAGTAGGGTGGTGCAGCAAAGTAGTACAACAGAATAGCTTAGTTTCGCTAGGACTAGGGCTTTAACGACAATACATTAGGATATATCTACAACAGATTTATATGCACAAAAACCTGGAACTTTTTTTTGTCGTAACCTTATCGTTAAAAACATAAACTTTTTAGTTGATAAAAACTAAATATAGAAATCTAGAAGTGCTCTGCAAAAAACCTTGGATTATGTGAATTATGTGATGATGTGAATGATGATGCCGAGGATGCAATGATATTTATATGATTTGGAACATTTTGTTTTTTTTTTTGGCACAAAAATGAAGGCAAGTGGCAGCTGCCTGGATCGCTGTGTATTTATGTACGTTCATGTGAGAGTAATGAGCGCAGAAAGGGGTGGGAGTGGTTTTCGAAGCACAGAGTTTTTGCGGGAGAGTGTTTTTGTCGGAGTTTCGGTGACTGCGCAATTTGCAAGGTACCGTTTTTTCTCCTTGCTTCACGCTATATACCCTGCAGTCAACTTAACTAGTTTTATACTAATCAAATACCAGTCAGCTAGGCGGCTTCAACTAGTTCGAGTTCTGTAATTTTTTCATATTAGCAACTGGTATTTTTAACACGGCGATGTCCTACGAGATGGCAATTGTCCTTCTCTGCATCAGCACCATACCAATTGGCTGACTAGTCAGCCTCTGCATCAGGAATATACCAGTTGATATACTTGTTATTATACACATCAGTATCATACCATTTAAGATACTAGTTCGTATATACGTCAGGATCGTACCATTTGAAAGAATAGTTCATACATATATACATCAGAATCATACCAGTTGGCAGACTAGTTCATATATACATCAGAATCATACCAGTTGACATACTAGTTCATATATACATCAGAATCTTACCAGTTGGCAGACTACTTTATATATACATCAAAATCATACCAGTTGAAAGACTAGTTCATATATGCATCAGAATCATACCAGTTGACAGACTAGTTCATATATGCGTCAGAGTCATACCAATTGACAGACTAGTTAAAAAAAGCATCGGAATCATACCAGTTGTCATAATAGTTCATATATGCATCAGAATCATACCAGTTCATTTAAGCATCATAATCATATCAGTTGACATACTAGTTCAAATTTGCATCAGAAATATACCATTTGACAAACTAGTTCATATATGCATCAGAATCTTACCAATTGACATACTAGTTCAAATTTGCATCAGAAATATACCATTTGACATACTAGTTCATATATGCATCAGAATCTTACCAGATGACATACTAGTTCATATATACATCAGAATCATACCAGTTGACATACTGCTCAGTCTATGCGGCAGGACATACTAATCATTATGCCCATTCAGATCGTACCACTTGTCATACTAGTCCACGAATTTGACATTCATTCCAGTTGGTATACTAGTCGGTCTATGCACCAGTATCATAGTCAGCCTCTACATCAGCAATATACCAGTTTATTCTTTAGAAAGCAGCGACTATTTGTATTTACACAAACACGAAAAAGCATCTGTGAATTACAAGGTAAAAAAGAAGCAGTTACAAGAGAAAAAGAAAAGCAATTGTCCTCTTCTGCACCAGCACCATACCAATTGGTATACTAGTCAGCCTCTGCATCAGCATTATACCAGTTGATATACTAGTTCATACACAGCCAAAAATGAGCTAAAGGCTCTGAGTTCGATTCTCGGTAAAGTTAACACAAGTTTCTTTTTCTATATTTTTTAAATTATGTTGTTTATTGTATTTTTAATTTAATTATTGAATTCTACTTGCAATGGCTCCTTTCAAATTCCGCGTTCGTCAAGTTTGATTATATAGGTGAAGGCCCAATTGCATTCAACTTTGTAGGATCCATTTTCATACAAAGTTTTTTAAACGCAAAGCGAAGCGAAATTTTTGCAAATGCTCAAAAACGAGGCGCGCATTTGTCACAGTTTTATGTAATTGGGGCTTTGGGGTTGTATTTTTAGGTAAGGTAAATTAAGGTTAAGTTAGTCGTCCACTGCGGAGTTCCGGACCCACGTATGATATATAGATAAAATTAAGTCTTATTTTTACATCAAAAAGAGTCAAAGTAAGACTGCTTTCATGCTGGGCCATACACTCGAGTTAAAGGAGCATTGGTAAAGTTAATTTATATTGTTGTTGTCAATATACTCAAATTTATGCCGCAACGTAAAAAAAATGGCGATTATATACCAACAGGAACGAGACTTTTGCCGAACTTCTCTTCCAACTTATAGTGTGCTGCTTTGATTTTTTCCCGATGAGTTGGCGGGACCTAGTTTTTTTTTTTTAATTTAAAAATCTGTGACTGTTCAAACAGTTGAATGCAGTTAGGTTAGGTTAGGTTAGTGGCTGCCGCAGAGGCACACTTAGGCCAGTTTTGAAAAGCCCGTTGTGATACCACCAGCACTAGGAAAGTCAGTCCCGGGACCCGGCCATTTGGAAAATCCCAGCGGTCTGGTTTAGACTATCCAGGAAGGGAACTCCCAAAAAGCGCGTTCCCGCTTAAGGCCGGGCAGTTGCAGATGAGGTGCTTCACCGTTTCCTCTTCCTCATCATCTTTGCAGCTCCTACAGCATCGTCGATAGGGCACCCCTTCTGCGTGCCTACCAATAAGGCAGTGCCCAGTTAGAACACCTATTAATATTAAGATTTCTCTCCTTCTTAGGGCGTGAATGCCTCTAGATCTTTTATGATCCCATTTCGGCCAGGTTTGTTTGGATGTCCGGCAACTTGGGGATTGTTGCCACCTTTCGTTGGCTTGGAGTACACACTCCGTCAAGCTAACGAAAAGTAGCAACAATCCCCAGGGTGCCGGACATCCAAACAAACCTGGCCAAAATGGGATCATAAAAGATCTAGAGGGATCATAAAAGATCTGAATGCAGTTACAGAATTTCCATTTGATTTTCAGAAAAATACAATTGACATTCAGAAAATTACAATTGATATTCAGAAAACTTTCTGAATATAAACTGAAAAACGTGTAATATGATTTCAACCCGAGTTTCATACATACTTGCATACTAGTACGAACCAGGATTTTTCTGACTAGTATAATTTCGCCCAGCATATTATAGTTGTATACTAGTATGTTTTCTGATTAGATTGGCATTGATTGATCTAAGGGTAATCAGCAAAGAACTAGTATAAAAACATCCATAAAATGTATAGTAAACGAGCTAGGTGTCTGCTGAGTAGTTTGGAATTGATTAGTTTGAAGGTAGTCAGAAATTAACTAGTATGAATACACCACAAAATTTTTAGGCGTAGAACTATAATGTTGCTGAGTAGTTTGGCATTGACTGGTTTAAAGCTAATCAGAAATGAACTAGTATGAATACACCACAAAATGTACAGTCAATGAACTACATTGTTTGCCGAGTAGTTTGGCAATGTCTGGCTTAAAGGAAATCAGAAATGAACTAGTATGAATACACCACAAAATGCATAGTCAATGAACTAGAATTTTCGCTAAGTAGTTTGGCATTGAAAGGTTTAAAGCTAATCAACAATGAACTGGTATCCATATGCCATAAAATGCATAGTCAATGAACTATATTGTTTGCTGAGTAGTTCGACATTGACTGGTTTAAAGGTGATCAGAAATGAACTAGTATGAATACACCACAAAATGTATAGTCAATGAACTATATTGTTTGCTGAGTAGTTTGGCCTTGACTGGTTTGAAGCTAATCAGCAATGAACTAGTATAAATACACCACAAAATGTATAGTCAATGAACTATATTGTTAGCTGAGTAGTTGGACATTGACTGGTTTAAAGGTGATCAGCAATGAACTAGTATGAATACACTACAAAATGTATAGACAATGAATTATATTGTTTGCTGAGTAGCTCGAGATTGACTGGTTTAAAGGTGATCAGAAATTAACTAGTATGAATACACCACAAAATGTATAGTCAATGAACTATATTGTTTGCTGAGTAGTTTGGCCTTGACTGGTTTGAAGCTAATCAGCAATGAACTAGTATAAATACATCACAAAATGTATAGTCAATGAACTATATTGTTAGCTGAGTAGTTGGACATTGACTGGTTTAAAGGTGATCAGCAATGAACTAGTATGAATATGAATGAATGAGTAGTTCGACATTGACTGGTTTAAAGGTGATCAGAAGTGAACTAGTATGAATACACCACAAAATGTATAGTCATTGAACTATATTGTTTGCTGAGTAGTTTGGCCTTGACTGGTTTGAAGTTTATCAGCAATGAACTAGTATAAATACACCACAAAATGTATAGTCAATGAACTATATTGTTTGCTGAGTAGTTGGACATTGACTGGTTTAAAGGTGATCAGAAGTGAAGTAGTATAAATACACCACAAAATGTATAGTCATTGAACTATATTGTTTGCTGAGTAGTTTGGCCTTGACTGGTTTGAAGCTTATCAGCAATGAACTAGTATAAATACATCACAAAATGTATAGTCAATGAACTATATTGTTAGCTGAGTAGTTGGACATTGACTGGTTTAAAGGTGATCAGCAATGAACTTGTATGAATACACCGCAAAATGTATAGTCAATGAACTATATTGCTTGCTGAGTAGTTTGGCCTTGACTGGTTTGAAGCTAATCAGCAATGAATTAGTATAAATACACCACAAAATGTATAGTCAATGAACTATATTCTTTGCTGAGTAGTTGGACATTGACTGGTTTAAAGGTGATCAGAAATGAACTAGTATGAATACACCACAAAATGTATCGTCATTGAACTATATTGTTTGCTGAGTAGTTCGACATTGACTGGTTTAAAGGTGATCAGAAGTGAACTAGTATGAATACACCACAAAATGTATAGTCATTGAACTATATTGTTTGCTGAGTAGTTTGGCCTTGACTGGTTTGAAGCTTATCAGCAATGAACTAGTATAAATACACCACAAAATGTATAGTCAATGAACTATATTGTTAGCTGAGTAGTTGGACATTGACTGGTTTAAAGGTGATCAGCAATGAACTTGTATGAATACACCGCAAAATGTATAGTCAATGAACTATATTGCTTGCTGAGTAGTTTGGCCTTGACTGGTTTGAAGCTAATCAGCAATGAATTAGTATAAATACACCACAAAATGTATAGTCAATGAACTATATTCTTTGCTGAGTAGTTGGACATTGACTGGTTTAAAGGTGATCAGAAATGAACTAGTATGAATACACCACAAAATGTATCGTCATTGAACTATATTGTTTGCTGAGTAGTTGGACATTGACTGGTTTAAAGGTGATCAGAAATGAACTAGTATGAATACACCACAAAATATATCGTCATTGAACTATATTGTTTGCTGAGTAGTTCGACATTGACTGGTTTAAAGGTGATCAGAAGTGAACTAGTATGAATACACCACAAAATGTATAGTCATTGAACTATATTGTTTGCTGAGTAGTTTGGCCTTGACTGGTTTGAAGCTTATCAGCAATGAACTAGTATGCATACGCCACAAAATGTATAGTCAATGAACTAGAATTTTCGCTGAGTAGTTTGGCATTGACTGCTTTTAAAACTAATCAACAACGAACTGGTAGGCATATGCCACAAAATGGTTAGTCAATGAACTAGTATGTTTGCTGAGTAGTTCGGAATTTGACTGCAGGGAAGTATTTAGTGGTTGATGAAGAGAAATCTGTTTATGCTGGCTTAACAGAGGCAATTCTTCATCAATGTGTGAAGGTCAAGGAATTAACTATTTGCCACCAATCACACCCCCTTTTAAACGTACGAAATGATTAATCTTGCGAATTAGGACTGTTCCTCAACCACACAAAGGTATCGAACACTTGCAAATTAGATATAATGCCAAGTAAGGAATATTGGATGGGCCTATCAACAACAAACAGCTGGTTATTCTCGATACCCGCGAATACTATAGCAAATGTACAGTGCGCGGGGTAGCCAACGGAGCGGTGTCTGCTAGCGGAGGCGCACTCAGCAATCGGCTCGATACTGGGGGGAATGCCGAAGCCGGTGCGCACGCCCCGAGAAACCCCTTCCCCACGCCCACTGCGTTCTCAAAGGCCTACGATAGGCCACAACCAAAGGACGCACGTGCGAAGCACAGGCGTACAGCGCTCAGGATCTTAAAGAGATGCTGGTTTACGCCCGACCTGCTAGCCAAGGCACTGCCTGGCGACGTGGCAGAACTCAAAGCAGAGCTTGAGTGGGCTAAGTTAATCGTCCCGGACTTCGATGGTAGTCGTCTGGCGAGCGAAACGCAACAGGTCCATGGAGGTCGCGGATGGTACCTCAAACCCCAAAAGGGTTAGAGTCCAGCGTCCCTCGTTTGCAGAAGTTGCTAAAGGAAGCACATTTCTAGGGATCTACGATTCTAACCCCAAAGGCGAGAGGTCCCTTCGACCGAAGTGGGAATGGGTGCGAGCCGAGATGGCTTCCCACGCGGTCAGCGTCTTGAACGAGCTCTCTGGTGCCATCCGCTCCTGGAAGGAAGTGGGTGTGTTCCAGGGAACGGTCAAGGTGGTGGCCTGTGAGGCAATAGCCAAAATGAAGGAGGTGTATCCCGGTGCACAAATCAAGGCGGTTGATTTTTGCGATATCCCGGGCAGACCAAGGGTTTGGGCTTGGATTCCATCCAAGCCGGAGGAGCCAGAAAAGGTCCTAGACGTTTTCAGGGCCTATAACCCAGAACTTTCGACCAGTAATTGGAAGGTGCTCAGCCTGGGGGCGAGTAATAAGGCTACGCGCCAAGTAAGGCTGATGCTGAACAGGGAGTGCCTCCCCCTCCTGGAAAGGACGAAAGCGATGGTGAATTTTGGCTTCCTGAAAGTCAACATTAAGGTTTACTCCAGTGACCTGAGGTCAGGAAACGACCTAGAGGGCCAATCAGTTAGATGGCCCGAAAGGGGACGACTTAGCATCGATCTCCTCATTGGGGTCCTCCTCCTCTTAGGTGGGTTTTAGGAAGTGGTGTGAGGAACACACAGGGGATGAGACAATGTCCGATGAGGACTGCGGCAACATCACAGTGGTGGAGTGTAGTAACCATGATGGTGCGGGTTCTACAAATAAACCTCCACCACAGTAAAGCAGCGTCGGCTGCGCTGCTGCTCCTCCTAGCGTCAAAAGGAGCAGCTGACACAGTCCTGATCCAGGAGCCCTGGGTCGTAGGACACAATATATATAAGTGGGACCACTGGGGGGAAACCTAGAGCCTGTATTTTACTAAAATCTAATATAGATATTTTATTTCTTCCTCAATTTAGTGATGAGGATACCACTACAATTCAAGTAGAGATCAGCCGCATGTACACTGATCTCATCCTATATGGCACATGATGCACCATCCCCCGTAACGGCTGTGCGGAAGGTATTTTTAAGCAAAAGTGAGCAAATCATCGTAGGGAGCGATGCTAACGCACATCACCCGGCATGGGGCAGTAGCGATACGAATGGCAGAGGTGAGTTACTCTTTGATTTTATTCTACTTCACAATATCTTTATATGTAATAGGGGTGACGAGCCCACTTTTGTCACTAAAAATAGAAGGGAGGTCCTGGACGTCACGTTCTGCTCAAGAAGTGCGGAGGGCATGGTCGGGAACTGGAAGGTTTATGATGAGCGCTCCTTCTCCGACCATCGTTATATCAGCTTTGAGTTAGTAGGCGTGCCGTCCATCTCCTCCCCCTATAGAAATCTTAAGAACGCCAACTGGCAATTGTACAATAAGGAACTGGATAGGTACCTTTCAACTAGCAGCCCCGTAATGCCTGGGGATACTAAATAATTAGAGGAACTGGTGGATAAGTTCACCAACGCCTGTCAGGGGGCTTTAGATAAAGATTGCTCCATTAAAAGCAGAAACCACCCTGGTGGAACCCCGAACTAGACAGATATAGGAAGCTATGTAGACAAGCTTTTAACAGTGCCAAATCCTCGACCGAGGATGGGAATTGGGAAGATTATAAGGAGCATCTTAGAGAGTACAAAAGGCAACTCAGGAAATCTAAAAGAACCTCGTGGAGAGATTTCTGCAGCGGAATGGAATCCGTATCAGAGGGATCTAGGTTACGTAAGATTTTATCTAAATCACCGCATAGTGCGCCGGGGTGTCTACTGAGACCTGATGGGTCTTGGACTAATACGGGGGAGGAAACTCTGCAACTTCTCCTTAATATCCACTTTCCAGAAGCGGAAATCGACAATGGGTATCAACCCTCTAGGGGTCATGCTGTGCATGATATAGGGCAGTACGTTGACCATAAAAGAATTGACTAGACTAGACGGGACTAGACGGGATTTCGCCCGTGCAACTTCAGAATTCCATGGAGTTGAGTATACCATGGTTGCTAGCAATTTATAAGGGGGTGCTTACTTTCAATTATATCCCCAGCCCTTGGAGGAACTCTAGGGTAATTTTTATACCAAAGGCAGGTAGAACGTCCCACGTTGTCCCAAAGGACTTCAGACCTATTAGTCTGGCATCCTTCCAACTTAAAATACTGGAGAGGCTAATCGAGCCCCACGTAAGAGATAAGCTAGAGAGCAAAATAATACCATCGCAACATGCGTACATGAAAGGTAGATCCACAGAAACAGCGTTACACGATATTGTTACGCCCATAGAAAAATCCCTATCGAATAATGAATTTACATTGATAGCCTTTCTGGATATTGAAGGGGCTTTAAATAACGTCACGCCAGAAGCGATAACGACAGCCCTGACGACCCTGGATATCGAGCCTCATCTAGTGTCATTCGTGCATCAACTTCTGACGTGTAGGAGGGTGCACGTCGACCTAGCCGGGGCTTCGGTAAATAGGGTGGTCAACAGGGGCACGCCGCAAGGTGGGATCCTCTCGCCTCTTCTATGGGTAGCTACAGTGAACGGACTGTTGGAAACCTTGGTGGTGGAGGGGGAGGTCTCAAGTTGTAGCGTATGCTGACGACCTGGCAGTGGTCGTGAGTGGTAAATATCCACAAACGCTTTGCGATATTATGCAAAGAAGTCTTAGGCTCGTTAAAGAGTGGGCTGGGTATAAGGGTCTAGGTGTTAGCCCGGCCAAAAGAGAGGTGGTACTGTTCACTAGGAAATACAAAATTCCAGCGTTGCGGTTACCAGTATTAGGCAATACCACCCTTAAATTGGGTGATTCCGCAAAATACCTGGGGGTAATTATCGATAAAAAGCTCACATGGAAGGAGAACATCCAAGAGCGTGCTAAAAAGGCTCTGGTGGCCCTTTACTCTTGTAGGGGGGCCATAGGGCAAAGATGGGGGCTGTCCCCCAAAGTCACACTTTGGCTCTATACCGCCGTGGTTAGACCAATTCTTCTATACGGGGCCTTGGTCTGGTGGACGGGCCTGGAGAAGAGCTCCGATGTCAACATAATCCAAAGAGTGCAGAGAAGCGCGCTCATATATGTTAGCCGGGCGCTACGCACAACAGCGGCGGAGGCACTGAATGCAGTCCTCAAAATTCTACCGGTTGATATATCCGGGAAACTATATGCGGTATGCTCCGCACTGCGCATAAGGAATTTACCAAGATGGAGGACCCTTGATGAAGGTCACTCTTCTATCCTCAAGAATCTCCCCTCACACATCTCGGATTACTGTTTACCGAGGTACTGTTTCGAGAAGAAATATGACATATTAATACCTGACAGAAAATTCTGGGAGAGGGGTCCCCCCGATGACAATGGTTCAGTCCATATTTATACGGATGGGTCGAAACTTGATGATAAGGTCGGAGGGGGGGTATATGCCGCACAGCTGGGATTCAATTTGGGGTTCCGGCTACCTGACCACTGCAGTGTTTTTCAGGCAGAGGTGTCCGCTATACAGGACGCGATAGATCTACTGAGGACAGCAAACATCAATAGCGGGGATGTTTACATATTCTCTGGCAGCCAAGCAGCCCTCAATTCTCTGGGGGCCTTTACATGCAATTCCAGGGTTGAGGAGAGCTGCCGCAAATCGCTCAACGAGATGGCTGAGCAACTCTCAATTCATCTGGTATGGGTGCCTGGACACAGTGGCATACCGGGAAATGATATGGCAGACGAGCTAGCTAGAGGGGGCACATCCGCTCCGCTTTCACAGTCCTGGAAGGGTTTAGGTATGCCGCTCGCGACCAGCAAGCTCTTAACGAGGAACATTTTCCTCAAACAGGCAAGGGATAGATGGGAGAATATAGGTACCTGCAATCATACAAAACTGGTGTGGCCAGAGATTATACCGGGTAGGTCGGAAGACCTGCTCAAGCTAAGAAGGGAAGAGCTCTCATTACTCATGGGACTTCTCACAGGGCATATAGACTTAGGCAGGCATGCGGAAAGGTTGGGCATACCCTACAATGATGGGGCAAGAGGTTAAAATATCTGGGGTCGGGTATGTTCTATCACCTGGGCGAGTTTTCAAAAATTAATCCAAAGGATATTCTGCGCTTCGCGGAATCCACGAAATGGTTTGAGTAGGGGGTCATTCAGATCCTTGTGGTATCACAACGGGGCCTATGTGTGCTAGTCTGTATATTAGCAGCCACTGCAACCTACCTACCTACCTAACATACGACATCAATTTATCCGGGCGACCATACGTAATGTGGACAGTGGAAATCGGACCAATAACTACATGGGCATTTCCTAGCGTTGCGGACGTTACGTTTGAACGATTTTTTTTATAGAAGTATCATGAAAACTGGAACTTATTTAAGTATTATATATGGGCGTATTTAAGCAGCTGCGGTCGGTAAAAGTATGTTTGCAGACGCTAACATAGTATGATGTCGCTGTCATAGCCACCTTAACTGCGTTGCGGACGTTACTCAAAACGAAAGAAGTCTTTAGGAAACTTGATAAATTAACAATTTTCTGCAATTTCGAAGTAATAAGATAAGAAAACTTTAAGGATAAATTAAAGATGAGTGCAATGAGTCATATAATCGATTGTTCCAATCTAAGAATGAAAATCGTGACCGTATTCGTGAATGGTACTTAGCCTTCTGCACAGCGGAAGAAAGCTTTCCTTCCTTGTACTTAAAATATACATATGGCCAAGTTCGCCAGAAACGAAACCACAAAAAAAAAATTTCTTTAAATTTTGGGTCCTTTTGATTGTAATGGGGTTACACATATGCCAAAGAATCCTATGCTCGAAGACAAAGCGCAACCTTTAACTTTCTTCGAAAATATACGAGAGTTTCTGCGGTGTTTCTAAATGAAAAAAAATTTTAAAATTTACATTATCTAACGAAAAAGTACGTTGCATTTCAGTGATATTATTTCTAACGCTCTATTTACCTTTTCCAGGCGGATTTAGGTTGGATGAAAGTAATTTGATAAAATATTTCGAGGAGACAAATGTTGTGGGCATTTTGGATAACAATGAAAACGACCGCATTTTTTCATGTAGCGTAACAGTCCAAAATTCCAAATAGTTTTTTTGTGCAAAATCTAACTATTTAACCATCCAGAAAAAATCAATTTCCTTCGAGCATTCCCAGTCTATTTTTCAAATAAACTGCAATATTAGTAGAGTTTGTAGTTCTGTGTTTGTTCAGAGCCAAAAGTTGTTTGTAACGTAAGTCTTTTTAACTCGCACTTTTGCACACCGATTTTTCAAGGGTTAATCTTGTTTAAAAAAAAATCGCTAGGACAAACTTTAATATCCATTAACCATTCTTCCGAAATCGGAAAAAAATTTTAATTTGCAAAAAAAAAAAAAAATATACCTCATACAAAATGCATCGTTTGTTTGGCAGTTTTTGCAAGTGCATTAACATACAAGTTAAATAATAGAAAAATTCTAATTTACAAATAAAAACTTAAACAGAGAATTTGCGAAAATGAAAACAATGGTTACAAGAACAAAAGGTACGCGCCAAACGGGCTCTGCTATGCAAAGCAGTTTGACAGGTGCCAATAAAGATGAGCGGGAAGAGAGTTTGCCAACATCATCAACAATGCCTGACCGAATCGAGAAGCAACTTGAGACACAGAAAACAATCATTATTGAAGAAATAACTGAACTCTTAAAGAAATCGGAAGAGCGACTGATGCAACGATTTAGTGAAATGGCGGAGGAGGTGGTAAGTCTTAAGTCTGCAATGGCTAAAATGGAAGAGCGTCTGGGTAAAGCTGAAGCACAAATTGTGCAGAACGAGCAGCTTAAAAAAGAGATTGGGATGCATAAGGCAGAGCTTGATGAGTGGTCAAATCAAGCCATTTCCACCGATGTTATTCCCTGCAAAAATCGTTGGATTATGTGTTCCAATTTTTTGATATTGGAGTACTCTAATAGTAATCCTTCGTATACTAGACGAAAATCACGACACTATCGCTCTGGCAGTATATATTCCAAGGAGTAACAACATTGGAGTAGGTTGCAAAGTACTCTGACTGTAGGTACTCCATGGAGTAGCAGAAACAAAGCGAGGGTTGGAGTAGGTGGTCCAGTCCTAGGATATCGCAATGTTAATAGGAGCACAATTTTTATATGAAAAAAGGATTACATTTGGAGTACTCTGATGCTCCAATTGGAGTACTCTTTGGATAGGATATAGAGTACTCTCGACTTTTGCAGGGTTATATACGGCCTCCCGTGTGAAGATAAAGAGAATATTGAACACTCTTTTTCAAACCTGTGTCAAACTCTTGGTATGTCTGAGCTGATTAGAATACCAAATCGTAATAACTCTTCCTCTGCCTCAATTATTGTGAAGTGGTATCTTCTGCTGACGGATCTACTCTCCTTAAGTCAATGACTCGCTTCTGCAAAAGCAATAATCGATCTTTACTGCTTGTGATGCTGGACTTGATGCCGATGGGAAAATATATATGCATGAATGTCTTACCAAAAGCAACCGTGAGTTGCTTTGCTATGCAATGCAGGTGAGAAGAGAAAAAAAAACGTTTAGCTGCTTTTTCTATACGCATGTGTATGTACGCGTCCGTACGGAATGCAAAGCTGTCAAAGTAACTACTATTAAAAGCATTAAGAGCGTTGTTACTGCAGAAACATGAAGCTGTATGATTTTAGAAAAAACCAAGTAAGGAAAGCTGTCTTCGGCTGTGCCGAAGGCTATATACCTTTCATGAATAAGCGTCACGATTTTCACTGTTCGATCCCCAGTACAGCCTGTTTCAATTTAACTATATTTACTATACACATTACACATCTTTGTTATAATTTAAAAAAAACTTACAAAATAATAGGATCCGTGTTATCGGAACAATCGATTGTATGGAGGCTATATATTATACGTGTTCAATTGTACTGACTTACACTATACACATTACATATGTAGAAAGTACTAAAGGTGAAATATTTTACGTTCCTAACTTTTTAAATGCGGAAGTATTGGCCAAAAAACCTTATATCGGAACAACCGGTTGTATGGGGCTAAATATATGTTATATTTACCCGATCTTCTTGATTTTCCTCTACACACTACATAAATTGAAAGTACTCAAGTTGCAAAATTTTATGTTCCTAACTTTTTAATTGCAGAAGTTTTGGCCAAAAAAACCTTATATCTGAACAATCGGTTGTATGGGGGCTATATGTTACATTTGCCCGATCTTGTTGATTTTCACTATATACACTACATAAATAGAAAGTACTCGAGTTGCAAAATTTTACGTTCCTAACTTTTAATTGCAGAAGTTTTGGGAAAAAAACCTTATATCTGAACAATCGGTTGTAGGGGGCTATATGTTAAATTTGGCCGATCTTGTTGATTTTCACTATATACACTACATAAATAGAAAGTACTCGAGATGCAAAATTTTACGTTCCTATCTTTTTAATTGCAGAAGTTTTGGCCAAAAAACCTTATATCTGAACAATCGGTTGTATGGGGGCTATATGTTACATTTGCCCGATCTTGTTGATTTTCACTATATACACTACATAAATAGAAAGTACTCGAGTTGCAAAATTTTATGTTCCTAACTTTTTAATTGCAGAAGTTTTGGCCAAAAAACCTTATATCTGAACAATCGGTTGTATGGGGGCTATATGTTACATTTGCCCGATCTTGTTGATTTTCACTATATACACTACATAAATAGAAAGTACTCGAGTTGCAAAATTTTACGTTCCTAACTTTTTAATTGCAGAAGTTTTGGCCAAAAAACCTTATATCTGAACAATCGGTTGTATGGGGGCTATATGTTACATTTGCCCGATCTTGTTGATTTTCACTATATACACTACATAAATAGAAAGTACTCGAGATGCAAAATTTTATGTTCCTATCTTTTTAATTGCAGAAGTTTTGGCCAAAAAACCTTATATCTGAACAATCGGTTGTATGGGGGCTATATGTTACATTTGCCCGATCTTGTTGATTTTCACTATATACACTACATAAATAGAAAGTACTCGAGTTGCAAAATTTTACGTTCCTAACTTTTAATTGCAGAAGTTTTGGGAAAAAAACCTTATATCTGAACAATCGGTTGTATGGGGGCTATATGTTAAATTTGGCCGATCTTGTTGATTTTCACTATATACACTACATAAATATAAAGTACTCGAGATGCAAAATTTTACGTTCCTATCTTTTTAATTGCAGAAGTTTTGGCCAAAAAACCTTATATCTGAACAATCGGTTGTATGGGGGCTATATGTTACATTTGCCCGATCTTGTTGATTTTCCCTATATACACTACATAAATAGAAAGTATTCGAGTTGCAAAATTTTATGTTCCTAACTTTTTAATTGCAGAAGTTTTGGCCAAAAAACCTTATATCTGAACAATCGGTTGTATGGGGGCTATATGTTACATTTGCCCGATCTTGTTGATTTTCACTATATACACTACATAAATAGAAAGTACTCGAGTTGCAAAATTTTACGTTCCTAACTTTTTAATTGCAGAAGTTTTGGCCAAAAAACCTTATATCTGAACAATCGGTTGTATGGGGGCTATATGTTACATTTGCCCGATCTTGTTGATTTTCACTATATACACTACATAAATAGAAAGTACTCGAGTTGCAAAATTTTATGTTCCTATCTTTTTAATTGCAGAAGTTTTGGCCAAAAAACCTTATATCTGAACAATCGGTTGTATGGGGGCTATATGTTACATTTGCCCGATCTTGTTGATTTTCACTATATACACTACATAAATAGAAAGTACTCGAGTTGCAAAATTTTACGTTCCTAACTTTTTAATTGCAGAAGTTTTGGCCAAAAAACCTTATATCTGAACAATCGGTTGTATGGGGGCTATATGTTATACTGGTCCGATCTTGTCAGTTCCGACAAATGATTCCTATATTACAAAATGGTGGCCACATACAAAATTTCAGCCAGATATCTCAAAAATTGAGGGACTAGTTTGCGTTCAAACAGACAGACGGACAGACGGACATGGCTAAATCAACTCATCTCGTCATCCTGATCATTTCGGTATACTTATTGATGGGTCTATCTCTTCTTCTTCTCATATTCACAAACATCGGACCAAAGTTATAATACCATTTCATGTTCATGAAAGGTATAAAAAGTTATGTATTTATTTTGGCTGTGCACATTATATTTCTTTTCTTCTTTAAATCAACACTACTTGTTTATATTATTATTGATATTTTGTGCAAGCAAAATCACGGACTTTATGTGGTACATTTCAATGCGCGCAGTCTTAGTCAAGATAAACTGGACTATGTAGGATGTATTTTTGAAGGTTCTAAAGTGGATGTTATTTGCTTAAGTGAAACCTGGTTCCATAGTGACCTTACTGATTTCAGTCTCTCAATTGATGGTTATAATTTGTTACGACATGATCGCAAACTTAAAAAAGGTGGAGGTATTGCCGTGTACTATAAAAAAACATGAAAGGCAGATTATTAGCTACGTCTAAAAAATTGCGACACTGAGTATCTCTGCTCTGAAATATCGGATGGCTTAAGTAAAATATTAATTCCATGTGTTTATAATCCAAATAAAGGTATTTCCCTTGATCTACTGTTCGATGCTTTGGCTGATCTGGTGTTAGATTTTGAAAGTATTTTGATCCTACAGATGGAAAATTTAGTCTCCACGATATAACATCAGCCAACAGCACTAGGTTGATTGACTTCGCCGCTGCTCGCAATATGGTCATCAGTAGTACTAGGTTCCAGCATAAACGAATACACGAAGCCACCTGGCTGTCCCCTGATCAAAAAACAAGAAACCAGATTGATCATGTCATGATTGACGGCAGACATAGCTCCGCCGTTCTGGACGTGCGTACACTGCGTGGTCCCAATATCGACTCGGACCATTATCTTGTCGCAGCCAAGATACGCACACGCCTCCGTGAAACGAAGAAAGTGCGCACAGTATCGGAAGGAAAGTTTGACGTCGGGAAGCTGCGCATGACACAGACAGAAAAAAGAAAAGTGAGGCCGAAAGGCGTGAGTGTGAGGAGCTTGAGATGCTGGCTGACAGGAATGATGCCCGAAAATTCTATGAAAATATCCGGCGGATGACGGAAGGTTTTAAGACCGGGGCAAGCTCCTGTAAGGACAATAACGGCGACCTGGTAACCGAGGTACAAAGTGTACTTAAATTTTGGAGGGAGCACTTCTCCTCACTGCTAAATTGCGAGGGAGACGTCGAACCCGATACCCCAATCCCTGACGATGGAAAAGTCGTCCCACCACCTGACTATGATGAAGTGAGGATAGCTATATCCCGGCTCAAAAACAACAAAGCGCCTGGAAAAGACGGACTACCCGCCGAGCTGTTCAAACACGGAGGTGAAGAGCTGGTAAAAAGCATGCATCAGCTCTTATGCAGAATATGGTCAGACGAATGCATGCCTCCGGATTGGAATTTAAGTGTGCTTTACCCAATCCACAAGAAAGGCGATCCCGCTAACCGCACCAACTATCGCGGAATCAGTCTTCTTAATATCGCATATAAGGTTCTTTCTAGCGTGTTGTGTGAAAGGCTGAAGCCCATCGTAGACAAACTGATTGGACCTTATCAGTGTGGCTTTAGACCTGGTAAGTCTACCATCGACCAGATTTTCACGATACGCCAAATCCTGGAGAAGACCCATGATAAAAGAATCGACACACACCATCTCTTTGTCGACTTCAAAGCCGCTTTTGACAGCGCAAAAAGGAGTTGCCTGTATGCCGCCATGTCTGAATTTGACTTCCCTGCAAAGCTTATACGGCTTTGCCAAATGACGTTGAGCAATACCAACAGCTATGTCAGAATCGGGAAGGACCTCTCTGAGCCATTTGAAACCAAACGAGGCTTCAGACAGGGCGACCCCCTTTCGTGCGATTTCTTCAATCTGATGCTGGAGAAGATAATTCGAGCAGCAGAGCTAAACCGCAATGGTACAATATTTTACAAGAGCGTGCAATTGCTGGCGTATGCCGATGATATTGATATCATTGGCCTTAACAACCGCGCCATAAGCGCTGCCTTCTCTGGAGTGGATAAGGAAGCGAAAAAATGGGTCTTGCCGTGAACGAGGACAAGACGAAGTATTTGCTGTCATCAAAGAATGAATCGGCGCACCTGCGCCTTGGCAGCCATGTCACTGTTGATAGTTACAAATTTGAAACTGTGAAGGACTTCGTCTATTTAGGAACCAGTATCAACACCGAAAATAATATCAGTCTAAAATCCAGCAGAGAATCACTCTTCCCAACAAGTGCTTCTTTGGACTGAGTAGGCAATTGAGAAGTAAAGTCCTCTCTCGAAGAACAAAGATCACGCTCTATAAGTCTCTCATCATACCTGTCCTGATGTATGGATCAGATTCGTGGACAATGTCAAGAGAAGATGAGATGGCCCTTGGAGTATTTGAGAGAAAAGTTCTCCGGAAGATTTATGGTCCTTCCCGTGATGCCAACGGCGAGTTTCGAAGGAAATTTAACGATGAGCTGTACCAGCTCTACGCAGATCTGACCATAGTCCAGCGATTTAAAGCCCAAAGACTCCGCTGGCTGGGCCATGTTATGCGAATGGACAAAGAAGCTCCAGCACAGAAGGTTTTCCTATCGTCGCCTGAATTCGGGAGCAGAGGAAGGGGCCTAGACTGAAATGGAAACAACAGGTGGAGGATGACTTGACATCCCTTGGGGTTTCCAATTGGCGTCAGTTATCGCTATAAAGGAATGACTGGCGTGCTTTGATATGCAATGGCCACAATCGCTTAGGCGGTTAAGCGCCAATAAATGATGATGATGATGATATGTGACGACTTCAATGTAAATCTGCTCGCTAAAGACCTATACTGTAATAAGTTTTTGGACCAGTTGGCAACGGTTGGCCTCTCTATTATTAATGAATGTGCACATTATTTTTCTTTTCTTCTTTCAATCAACACTACTCCCTCTCTTATGTTACCTATTCAAATACCCAACTCTCTTGCTCAATAGAAAACACTAATTTGCATAGTTCTGTATTCCTCTTTACTTCTTTTTTTGTCTATCTCAAATACTTTGATGAGATACAAACACAAATATCAGGTGTGCTTGTCTATGTTTGGTATCGTTTTGGTCCAGCTTTGTTTAATGGGTTTGACTGATACAAGGTCTGCCGTCTAACTTCGAGCCATCAGTATAAATGGAAGTGCCGCCATGAGTGGCGAGACACCGATCCGTGCCCTCCCATTCTTCCCTGCTGGGAATATTTATTTTAAAACCGCTATCTCCGACTGATGTGGTCGCAAAATGATCTGTGCTCAGCGGAAGTAAGCTATAGGATACCAAAATACTGGCGTGTCCAGTAGTGCTTGCGCCCCAGCCGGACGTTTCTCTTAGACGCAGAGCCGATGCTGCTGCTACCCGGTGCCCTTCCAGATCGAGTGGCAAAATGCCAAGAATGGCCTGGAGTGCTTCATTGGGCGTTGTTCTTAACGCACATTATACAGATCATGCAATATCTGTGTACTTTACCTAACAGATTAAGGTTTGTTGCCTTGCTCAGCGCAGGCCACCATACCACAACTCCATAGAGCATGATTGGTCGAATGATTGCAGTGTAGATCCATTTGCATATTTTGGGGCTGAGCCCCCATTTTTTTCCAATGGCTCTTTTGTACGTGTAGAGTGCAATACCCGCTTTCTTCTGGTGCAGAAGAACATTCTCCTTCCAGGTTAGTTTCCTATCCAGAACTGTGCCCAAGAACTTGGCTTTGTCAGCCAAGTTCAGGCGCACGTCATTCAGTTTTGGTAGTATCAGCGGTGGTATCTAATAGCGGTTGGTGAAAAGGACCAGTTCTACTTTTCCCGGGTTGATGCTCAGTCCGCAGCGTGAGCACCATGAGGAAACCTCCCGCAGTGCCACCTGCATCAAGTCGCACAGGGTTTGTGGGAATTGGGCAAACCTGCTCTAGGGCATTCTAGAGAGCCGTTGTAAAGGTCTTTACCAGATCCTCCAACTCCCCTACTGATGAGGGGATTTGTGGGGGCAGTGCTGGTAGGTCCCTAGATAGTATTTCATTGTGTAGCTGCCAGTTAGTGTTACGTGGGTTGCGTTTCATAACCGGCTGCTCAACAGAAAAGTCTAGAACTAATTCTACGTAGCGGTGGTCGGAGAAAGAATGTTCATCGAGAACACGCCATTTTCTGACCCATTCATAAGCGCCTTCACTACAGATAGTGAGGTCTATGACCTCCCTGCGGGTTTTAGTAATAAACGTAGGTTCGTTACCCACGTTGCAAACTACCAGATTAGTTGTTAACAAATAATCAAACAACGACTCTCCTCTAGCATTGATATCGGAGCTTCCCCACTGGACGTGATGAGCATTGGCGTCAGTTCCGATAATAAGATGACCCATGGAGCGGAGGTTCTTCGGCGTTGTAGGGCATATAGACCGACGCCATCGTCAGGCTGGTACTGTCGACTGTTAAACTGGCAGCTGTAACGTCACCATTACTATAGTTGGACAAGAGAAAGGCGTTCAGCTCAGACTTAACCAAAATACAGGCTCTAACCCTAATCCGGAGAATTCTCTCAGGTTCAGCAGGGATGGCAGGAATCCATGCTCTTTCCCTTGGCCGAGCCGGGATGTCCTTCCAGTCGACAACCTCGATTCGAACCCCTTGGTAGATCTCACCCTGCCTTGCAGCTGCTGCCTTGTACAGTGCAACAGTTTTTGCATCCTCGCAAGCGAATACCTCGATTCGGCCCTGGTGCCATCCCGCATCAGAACCCATCGGCGTGGCACCCGGAGACTCATCCATAATGTCGAGAAGGCATTACCGATGGCGTTCCGGACGTACCGCCACTGGTCCCTAGGGATGGCCTAGCTTTCGTTACCTCGGTCAATGACGCCTATGAGGAACCTGTACTTAGCAACTTCAGCAAAGCTGAGTTTACCCACTACGGGGGCGTTCTGCTGCCGCTTCGGGTGAGGTTTTAAATCCACGTCCGATCTCTGGCGTTTGAAGGGATTTCCATTAACCTTCTTTGGCGCGTAATTGCTTTGGAAGTTCGGTAAGGTAGCTTCAGCCATCTCCACCGTCTTTCTGGCATTCGACGATAGCGTCTCTTGTGGTATTTCCTCAGGATCCTTGCGGCCGATCTTTTGTCCAAGTACTCAGAGCGACTGGGAGATGTCTTTTGGGGTGAATTTCGACCCGTAGTTGCCATCGCGGTCGTTCCCTTATTTGCATCTCTAGGGCCAGGTCGTGAGACCACTGCCACAGACGTTAAAGACTTTGTTTCGGTACCGGCACTTACTGAGGGTTTCGCATCAGCCGTTGTTGGCTTCACTGTGTTTGTACCGGTACTTACTTTGGGGATTGACCCCTTATTATCCAGAGCTAATCGACCTGTAGTTGCCATCGCTGTCGATCTCTCGGCTGATAAAGAAATGCAGTTTGTCCTCCGACGTTGCGTTCTCGCTTGCTCCAGCATTTTCCTCCTATTCTGTGCGGTATACATGGTTGTATCTTTAGTTTTAAGGTTTTTATTACTATTTTTCATCTTGTTCTTACGACCCCTCGACGGGGAAGGCCAGTTTAGGGTCAAGGGAAGAGTAAGGGGAATGTGTCGTCCGCCGCAGCAGAGCCCCATACCACGGTAAGGCCATAGTTACTCTCCAAGGCGGCCCGGTATCAGAGATGCTCCGTTCGATTACAGCCACGACTTGCCTCCCGGCTGCAAACGTCCAATGGGCACGTGGTCGCATAACACCCTGGATTGGGAGGGGGAAGATCTTAGTCGTCGTGCCAGAGAGGGTTGCCTTCTCTCGTGATGTAGTACCGGGCGGCGCTATGATCACAAGGGCCAGCGTATCCCTGTGGCTATCGACTTAAGCCCTCGTACCGCGGCAAGGTGTCCACCCTTCACGAGGGTTTTCGCGGTATGCAAGTATGCCTTGGTCCACTTAATGGTCAATATCAGATGAACCTGAAAACCGCTTCTTATGAAAGCTCTCATCAACACCTTTAATTTGAACTCATTCTTGGGTCAGCCTTGGTCCACCTAACGGTCAATATCTTGGAAATGGGTTCACAGATGAACCTGAAAACTGCTCCTTGTGATAACTCTCATCAACACCTTTAATTTGAACCCATTCCTGGGTCAGCCTTGGTCCACCTAATAGTCAATATCTTGGAAATGGGTTCACAGATGAACCTGAAACCCGCTTGTTGTGAAAACTCTCATCAACACCTTTAATTTGAACCCATTCTTGGGTTAGCTTTGGTCCACCTAATGGTCAATATCTTGGAAATGGGTTCAATGATGATCCTGAAATCCGCTCCTTGTGATAACTCTCATCTACACCTTTAATTTGAACCAATTCTTGAGTCAGCCTTGGTCCACCTAATGGTCAATATCTTGGAAATGAGTTCACAGATGAACCTGAAAACCGGTCCTTGTGAAAACTCTCATCAACACCTCTTTTTTGATACCCATATCGTATAACCACATTCTTGGTCACCCGTGGTCCATATTTTGGTCAATTTCTCAGAACTCCACAAAATTATTTAACTTTTCCTTTCAGTAGGACCTTCTCCTGGCAAAAGCAAATACAGTAAAAAATTTCTGAAATCGCTCCATGCGCTCAGGCGTGATGTCGTGACCAAGGGAAATGTGCATTCATTTTTATCATCATCATTTATTGGCGCTTAACCGCCTAAGCGATTTTGGCCGTTGCATATCAAAGCACGCCAGTCATTCCTTTTTAGCGATAACTGACGCCAATTGGAAACCCCAAGGGAGTTCAAGTCATCCTCCACCTGTTGTTTCCATCTCAGTCGAGGCCTCCCCCTTCCTCTGCTGCCGAATTCAGGCGACGATAGGAAAACCTTCTGTGCAAAAAACAAAACTTTTGTTGATACATATTAAAACTTTTGTTGATACATATTAAAAAGAAATAGGACCATTACATAAAACGGTCATGATTTCTCATGATTTTCCAGTTAATTATCTTCGACTAACCCCAACAGTTTTATTTTAAACCGAGTTTAAAGAAAATAAGTGCTTCTTCCAAACTGATTTAGAAAAAATATCCGCTTATGTCAGGTAAGAGCATTTACAAAAATCACCTGAGACCAAAAACTTCACAAAACCTTAACCTATTTAGACTTAAGTTCAAGTTAATTTCAAGTTCTGCCCAAGGAAAAAACACTTACACCGAGTTAGCTTGTTTGTCCAAAAGCAAAATAAAAAAAAATAATCAGATCAAGTTGACTTAAGATGGTTTTCTAAACGATAGTTAATTATTTAGGATTTTTTTTTCTATCTTATCTGACTTAAGTTTTTTCCCCAAATGCGCTAGGAAAAAATATCGACTTAAGATGCTTTTTGAAAACTCATATCTCCGTAGCTAGTCACGCTATCAGTACGCCGATAAGACAGAAATGACCGTTATGAAAATGTGCTTTTATGATAAAGAAATTGGAAAATTTACTTATCTCGACTTAAGCGGGGTTTCCAAAAGTCCACAGAAATGATGACAGATATTTCATGGTGTTTCATTTTATATATACTTGTAAAAAACAACTGTATCAAAACCAGTAGAATAAAAAGTTGTGACATTTCATGCTTTATCTATTATCATTATTAATTAAAATGTTTTTATTAGGTCGCTTTCGTCGTTCTTGTGCCCGGATTTTTGCATTCGATTTTGAACCAATTTCCTGTTGTGCTAGGGTCTTGAAATTTTCACCACAGTCCAGGTCGCGATGACAATGCAATATTATGAAAAAAAAAAATCCGATAGGTGGCGCGTAGGTCGCTATATTTTCAAAATCGCATTTATGATCCGATTTGGCTGAAATTCGGAACATGTATTACTACTATGAAAAGAAATATTTTCCTAAAAAAATCCGCTAGGTGGAGCTGAGATCAGGGTAATAAAAACTGAAAATCCTAATTATGGACCGATTTAGCTGATATTTGGCGTGTGTATTACTTAATCAATTTCCAAATGTTCAAAAAAATTGGACCCGCTAGGTGGCGCGTGTGTCGCTCTATTTAAGGAATGCGAAGGTCGGGGTGACCCTGTGTGACATTTGGGCAGGGCGACGCCTCGCTATGATGTATTTTATATTGCTTAAGAAAGAATAATTTTATTCATGTAACCATAGAAACACCGCGTAAAGCGTGTAACCGTAGAAAATTGCCGAATGCGTAAATGAACTGTCAAAATTTTTATGGAACGAAGTTTACACAAATTCGGTAAACTTCCGCGAGGAGTTTAGTGTGTAAACATTTCGAAAATTTACCCAATTCGATGACACTGTTCGACATGCAGTTTTTCAAAGCAGCCAATGCACACTAGACAACATTTGTGAGTGGGAATTCTTATAGGTATTAAATAGAACTTTGAGTTTGAAATGTATAAAAACATTTGGTGCTTGCTATATCGTGAAAAGATGTTTTTTTTTTTTAGAAAAGCTCATATCGGTAATAAGATTGATAGAAATTAATGCGAACCATCTTTATCGTGCGCCAATGTTCCGGATAAGCTTTACGTGGTGAAGAATCTATGTAGGCAGAGGGGAAATTATTTTCCAGTTTTTAGTTCAGTGAGAATTGAACGCTTAAGCAGAAATAATATTGAGTGCTCTGATTGTAAAAACTATTTTCATTACAATTGTGTAAATTTAAAGTCGGCTGACATAGAGTTCATCAAGGCAAGCAACAAAAAATATCGATGTGACAAGTGCAGCGTCGAACGCAGAAGAACTTTGCTTCCAACAACAACGCCAACTCAGTCAGTGGTAAACCAACCTCAACAACCAAACAAACAAAGCTGCTCTCTTGATTGCGCGCGACCTACCGATAAAGAAGATGAGCGCGCAAAACAACGAGCAGGTGAGCAGCGCAAAGCAGCGAACGCAGCAGAACCGACTGGCACTGTTCACTTGCCTGTGCTGACCAAAGAAACGTGCGAAATTGGTAAAGAAATAACCCTACAACAATTGTACAAAGAGATTATCAGCCTCAAACAAATAAACATTGACTGTTTAAGTGCAATGCAGCAATTAAAAGAGGAAAATGAAATGTTGAAAAATAGGGTTGATAATCTGGAGAGTAGGCTAAACTGGTTGGAGCAAAAGCAATTGGAAAACTGCATTGAAATTGTTGGAGTGCCAAATGTCAACAACGAAAATGCTAAAGAATGCTTAGGCAAAATTTTCAGGGATGCATTAAATGTGGAGGTATTAGAAAACGAGATTGAAGCAATAAATGTAAAGCACATAAATTCGGAGCGTTCTCAAACTACTATCAAAAAAAGTATAGTTTGCATTAAGCTGAAATCGTCTCATATGAAGAAAAAACGTATGCTAGCGAAGCGTTCTGCAACCAAAAGACTTAATACGTCGCTATTTTCTGATGCCAGCAAGAATAATATATACATTAATAATAGTTTTACTTACTTTTTTAGAGGTTTGTTTTCAGCTGCTAGTAAGGTGAAAAAAGAAAAGGGTTATAAATATTTATGGTTGTCCAATTCCAGAATTTTGATGAAAAAGTCTGATAATGATAGGCCTGTTATTATAAAGACGTTGGATGACCTTAATTATATTTCTTAATTAATTTTTTTTAGTATCTGCTTAATTAAAAAACAAGTAAGGAAAGCTGTCTTCGGCTGTGCCGAAGGCTAAATACCTTTCATGAATAAGCGTCACGATTTTCACTGTTCGATCCCCAGTACAGCCTGTGTCAATTTAATTTTAGCTCATACCGAAATTTTCGGAACTATCGATTATATGGGGGCGATGTGTTATATTGGTCCAATCTCATTGATTTTTAACATCGACATGCCACATTCTAAAAGAGAAATAGTTACGAAATTTCACTTTCCTACTTATCTAATTACAGAAGTTATCTACCAAAATCCGTTTATTGGAATAATCGATTGTATGGGGGCTATGTGAAATATTTATCCCATCTCGATGATTTTCAACATCGATATTTTGGATATAAAAATAGCAATATGTCCAAAATTTCAAGTTCCTACGTGTTTAATTACAGGAGTTATAGCCCAAAATCCGTTTGTCGGAATAATCGATTGTATGGGAGCTATGTGAAATATTTATCCCATCTCGATGATTTTCAACATCGATATTTCACATATAAAAATAGCAATACTTACAAAATTTCACGTTCCTAGCTTTATAATTACAGGACTTATAGCCCAAAATCCGTTTATCGGAACAATCGATTGTATGGGGGCTATGTGAAATACTTATCCCATCGCGATGATTTTCAACATCGATATTTCACATATAAAAATAGCTATACTTACAAAATTTCACATTCCTAGCTCTTAAATTAAAGGAGTTATAGCCCTAGTTCCTAGCTCATAAATTAAAGGAGTTATCTACCAAAATCCGTTTATCGGAACAATCGATTGTATGGGGGCTATGTGAAATATATATCCCATCGCGATGATTTTCAACATCGATATTTCACATATAAAAATAGCTATACTTACAAAATTTCACATTCCTAGCTCTTAAATTAAAGGAGTTATAGCCCAAAATCGGTTTATCGGAACAATCGATTGTATGGGAGCTATATGTAATATCGGTCCGATCTTGCTGGTTCCGACAAATGATTCCTATATTGGAAAATGTTGGCCGCATACAAAATTTCAGCCAGATATCTCAAAAACTGAGGGACTAGTTTGCGTTCAAACAGACAGACAGACAGACAGACGGACAGACGGACATGGCTAAATCAACTCATCTCGTCATCCTGATCATTTCGGTATACTTATTTATGGGTCTATCTCTTCTTCTTCTCATACTTACAAACATCGGACCAAAGTTATAATACCATTTCATGTTCATGAAAGGTATAATGAACTCTAGATCCGTTTTTATAAATAACAGCCCTACCATAAATGTTATCACTGATTCTTCTTTACTGGCATCGGAAGACAATACATTTACTATTTTGCATCAAAATATAAGAAGTCTTAGGCGTAATTTCGATCCTTTAGTTTGCAACCTCGAAGCCTTTAATAAGCCTCCGGATATTATATTCCTTTCAGAGATTTGGATTTTTTCGTATGATATTTATACGGAACTGTTACGAATGTCTAGTTACGAGCTTAAGTCTAACCAGTGCTGATATCTTAAAAATGTCGTTGAAGTTAAACAATATATCCTTCTCTTTTGTATGCGTATACAGATTTCATACATATGACTTTAAACTTTTTCATGACGAGTTTTCTACTTTTCTAAGTACAGAAAAATCAAATAATCTTTTTATTTTGGGAGATTTCAACTTTGACTTACTGTCTACTAACCCAATGTTGGACAACTATCTTGCGCTTCTGGCAGATAATGGATTAACATCAGTTATCCATGAGACCACCCGCCCAGATTCTGGGACCTGTATTGATCATGTATACGTTAGGTTAAATAATATGGTAGATCATATGCTTGCCGGTATAAATCTTAACTTTGGCATCTCTGACCATTGCCTGACTGGCCTTCAACTCGTGAACTTGATTAAAAGTAGGAAAATTAATGATTATAGTTCGCAAAAAACTTTTAAAAGATTGGATTATAAGTTGCTCCAAGAATCTCTTCTCTGTGAAAACTGGGGAACTGTTTTCGTTGAAATGGATATATCAAAAGCATATAACCTGTTAATAAATAGGCTTTCAGCTCACATAAGCAACTCTTACCTCAATGTTCTTCGAAAAAAGTCGCTTTTAGCTCTGAAGCCTTGGATAACTCACCAAATACTTCGAAAGATTAAAGTAAAAAACAAGTTACGTTTGAAATCCAGCAAGCATCCAACAGATGCCAAGCTAAATAAACGTGTGCATGGCCTCACTTATGCGCTAAATAAAGAAATCCGATCTAATCGCGAAAAATATTTCCGAGATTTATTATTTTCAGCGCATGGCGACCTAAGGAGAGAATGGGATGCTGTAAACCAAATTATTAACCGTAAATCAAAAAGCAAATCGGATTCGCTTGTGTTGAGTTTAGATGGAACTGATGTCTGGGATCCTCTGTTAGTTGCAAATGCGCTGAATGATTTCTTTGTTAACGTGGGTACTGATCCCGCGATATTCAACAACTATAATTTTTGTATGTGTCAAACAGACCAATTGCATCCTGAACTCGTTCCGCCCAGTAACAGTTTTTTCTTTGAGCCCATTTCCGGCTCAGAGATTCTGAAAATTATCAAAAACCAAAAAAATACTGGTTCTAGTGGTAGTGATAACATTTCAAATCGAATTTTAAAGAGCATAGGATTGAATATTGTCGACGTTCTGAAACATTTATTTAATTTAAGTATTCTTTCTGGAGTTTTTCCAGAAGACTTAAAGTGTGCTATTGTTATACCTCTTTTTAAAAAAGGTAATAAAAAAGATAAAAACAACTACAGACCTATATCCTTATTATCTTCAATAACTAAAATTTTCGAGAAAGCAGTGAAGGATAGACTATTAGCATATCTGAATAAAATAAATTTCTTCAGTCCAATGCAGTTTGGTTTTAGGTCCTGTCTCTCCACTGAGGATGCTCTTTTAGAATTCTGTTTATTTATATATAAGGCCATTGATGAAAGAAAGAGTTGTGCTAGTCTATTCGTCGATATTACGAAAGCGTTTGACATGGTTGACCATAATATTCTTTTGAGCAAATTAAATTCGGTTGGTTTTCGTGGTAACATCCTAAGATGGTTTGAATCTTACCTAATGAACAGAGTTCAAAAAGTTAAAATTGATAATTATTTGAGTGAACCAAGATTTATAACCTTAGGTGTACCCCAAGGATCGGTACTTGGACCAATCTTGTTTTTGATTTATATCAATTCAGTATTTTCGTTGCCTTTTATTGGAAAGGTTACTGCATTTGCTGACGACCTTGCCATTGCATATGGATCAGTCAACTCCTTTAATCTTTTTGTAGATATCAACCACGACTTACATTTACTAAGATCTTGGTTCGCAGCCCACAAGCTGGTAGCAAGCAACAAAACGAAATTAATGTATTTCAGGCTAGGTAACAAAGACGTACCAAGTAACGCATTTACTTTTCATGCCTCGAACTGTATGCGTTATAATTTATGCTCTAACAATTGCAATCATCCAAATGCTGTAGCTACTTTTAACCACAGTATTCACTGCAACAGTAAATGCTTTAACATCGAAGTTGTTCCTGACTTTAAGTATTTAGGAGTTACAATAGACCAATACCTAAGTTGGTCTTCGCATATTTCGGCTATGAAGCTTTACCTTCTATCAGCCGTACGTTCCTTCTATAGTTTGAAAAAACTGTGCTCCAACAAATTATTGATAATGGTATACCATGGATTAGTCCACTCTAAATTACAATACGGAATTAGTTGCTGGGGTGGTGCATACGCTAATAAGGTGCGTCCACTTTTAATCATGCAGAAGTGTCTTATTCGAAGAATGTGTAGCGTTGGGCGCATGACACATTCTATAGATCTCTTCAAAAAGTTGAATATTCTTCCTTTGCGTCATTTGTACTACTTTAAAGTTTTGAAAATTTTTTTCATAAGAAGCGGATATACTCAAAGTCCTGTATTTAATCCATACAATCTGAGAAGTATATCGTTATTTCACATAGCTATTCCGAGCTTTCGCACCACACTCTTTCGTAACTTCTACGCCACAGTATCTTGCAAATTATTTCTCAAATTACCCGACGATATCACTGGATCACAAATTCCAACTTTTTTTCTGCACCAGAGATGCCATAGTGAAATTCCTATGTAAAATCACCTCCTAATTCCGAAAATCAAAGTTATTTTTACTTGAATGGTACCGTTTTTGAGATATTTACGATTTACCGTTATTTCAAAAAACAAAAAAGATGGCTCCACTTAATCGTGTATATCTCAAGAACAAATTGAGCTATTCGAAAACGGTTTGAAAAATTTGAAAGCTTATAAAATTTACTATAATCAGTACATACAACACTCTTTGCTATGTCCTGCAGATTCAAACATAGTGAACAATCATTACGGATTTTTTAAACTTTTTTTGTAAAAATATAAAAAAATTTGTACTTTGCGAGGAAGCATCTCGAAAACTTTTTGTTTTTTAGCAGTTTCCCCCCCCCCCCCCCCCCCCCCCCCCTCTAAGCTCTGTTTTATTACAAAAAAAAAACAAGCTATCAGTGAATAAAATCGATGAACTAATCCAAAAGTTATAAGCAAACAAGTATGGCGTCTCTGGTGCATTTTGGCTGTAAACCAGTGTATTCAGCTAATTAGATCGCTGGCAGTGTTTCTCAAAGAGGTGAAATTATGGCTCTTTGGCTTCAATCATGAAAGTATCGAAGTTTTGCTGCGACCTATTTTTTAATGTATAATACATCACCGCTGAAGGTTTAATATATTATTTGCATCGAATGCTTTGCCTAAATTATTATTTATTCATCAACTTTTTATAAATATACATATTTAATTTTATTTAATTTAATATTTTTTAACATTAACTTTTACTCATTTTATTTGCAATCACATTTTGTATTGTACTTATGCCCCCACCTTCATGTAACAATTATAACATGACATTTCCACTGCTCTTTATTGTAGCATACTATGTCATTAACTATTTTCTTAATGAATTTTTTATTTTAAGATTATGTATTTGTTTTATTGTACATATTTATGAATTAAGAAAATAATGAATAAACATACATACATACATACATTTTAAATTAAAAATATTTTTTTATTCTATTTTTTATTTTAATATGGCTTAACCTTCGTGAAGGGTGGACACCTTGCCGCGGTACGAGGGCTTAAGTCGATAGCAACAGAGCTACGCTGTCCTGAGAGAATTCTCACCATGCTGCGGATTATGAATCCGTCTCTCCCGACGCAGGACTGGAGTGTCACTCTGGTTGGGGATGCGGTAGGGCCTGACAGACAAGTGGTGTTCACCATGAATAAGGAGGCACTCGATCCCCTTAAAAGGAGTAATGGGCTAGTGCACTACAGTGTAGGCCAGATAGTCATCCACGTATACCGTGGCGATGCACAGCGTGCTGCCATCGCGGCTGCTCCGGGAGACTCGGAAATCGAAGTACCGCAAGAGGAAACCGAGGAGTCCGACGCGGAAAGCATGTTATCCGCCAACTCGGAGTTGGAAGACAGCCTGCTGGACGGGGAAGGCCTCGACGTTACGGTGGTAGCAGCCCATCCTGAGCGCAATATCTCTGAAGCCTCAGACAGCAGGGCTCCCGCTACGCCAAATCGCGCAGTTGCTCTGAACTCGTCGTTGAGAGATAGCGTTCGGGACAGGGCAGACCTCGACGATATGGGGACAGCAGAGAAGTCTGATCGCTCTCCTGTTAGTGGTCTTTCGTCCAAGTCGTCCAAGAACCCTGGGTCAACAGATCGAGGATCTGCGGATTAGGGACTAAGGGTTTCAAGCTCATCCGAGCCAGCGAGGAGGGCAAAGTCAAAACCTGTATTTTGGTTAAGTCTGACCTCAACACCTTCCTTCTACCAAACTATACCAATGGTGACATTACCGCTGCCAGTTTAACAGTCGGCAGCATCAGTCTGACGATGGCGTCGGTCTATATGCCCTACGACGTCGTATAACCTCCACCACAAAGGGAGGTTAGAGATCTGGTGTCAAATTTTTGTACGGGTCATCTTATTATAGCAGCGGACGCAAATGGTCATCACGTCCAATGGGGAAGCTCCGATATCAATGCCAGGGGCGAGTCTCTGTTTGATTACCTATTAACAACCAAACTGGTAGTTTGCAACGTGGGTAGCGAGCCTACTTTCATCACTAAAACCCATAGCGAGGTCATAGAACTCACTATTTGTAGTGAAGGCGCTTATGAGTGGGTCAGAAAATGGCGTGTTCTTGAAGAAAACTTATTCTCCGACCACCGATATATAGAAATAGTGTTGGACTTTCGTGTAGAGCAACCTATTATGAAACGCAAGCCACGCAATAACAACTGGCAGCTACACAATGAAATTTTGGCCAGAGACCCACCAGTACTACCCCACAATCCCCCTCATCGGTTGAGGAGCTGGAGGACCTGGTAACGACATACACCACGGCGCTCTCAAATGCCCTAGAACAAGCTTGTCCAGTGCCAAACCCACGCGGTACACATAGGCCACATTGGTGGACCTACGACCTGGACTCGCTCCGCAAAACCTGCAGGAAGCAATTTAATAAGGCTAAACACCTCGACACGGAGCCTCAATGGCTCGAATACAAAGTTAAGCTAAAGGCCTACAAAAAAGCCGTGAGACAGGCAAAGAGAACTTCGTGGAGGAATTTCTACACTGGGGTCGAAAAGTTCGACGACACAGCGAGACTTAGAAGAGTTCTCTCAAAGACTCAAACAGCCATTAGCTATTTGCAGAAGCCTGACGGATCCTGGACCAGCACGGATAACTTGCATAATGCACCGTCAGCACCTGCAACAAGCCTGGCAGTAAATATACCCATCACGGAGGAAAGGGTAAGGCGGGCAGTTAAGAGCTTTGAACCGTTTAAGGCTGCCGGACCGGACGGGATTATCCCCGCGCAACTCATTAACACGCTGGAGACATCAGCCAAATGGCTAGTATTTCTCTATACAGGCTGCCTGGCTCTCAACTACATTCCGTGCTCCTGGAGACACACCACGGTAGTGGTTATTCCTAAGGCTGGGAAGGCCTCCCACTACGAGCCAAAGGACTACAGACCCATCAGCCTCGCGTCCTTTGCACTCAAAACTTTCGAGAGGATAATCAGCGACTACCTCTCCACTAATATTGATAGCAACCTTATCCCCAGCTCTCAGCATGCTTACACCAAGGGTAAATCAGCAGAAACTGCGCTTCACAGCCTAGTCTCTATCATTGAAAAATCGTTGGGTGAAAAGGTAAGATAGTGGCATATGCAGACGATCTAGCCATTGCGTACAGGGGCAAATTCCCACAAACTCTGTGTGACTTGATGCAAGTTGCACTGCGTGAAGTGTCGGCATGGTCCTCTCGTTGCGGACTTAGTATCAATCCGAGAAAAGTGGAACTGTTTAAAAACAAACATTCCCAGCAGGAAGGAATGGGAGAGGATGGACATCGTTATTTTCAGCGACAGCCAGGCGGTCATCAAAGCTCTTATTCGTTCAACTCTGAACTGACGCTCAGCTGTCGTCGATCTCTTCAAGAGATGGTCCAACAGAACCGCGTGAACCTCACATGGGTCCCGGGACACAGGGACATTGAGGGAAACTGTAAGGGAGACGAACTTGCCAGGCAGGGTACGACCAAGCAGGTTCTTCGGGAAAAAGAGCGCTTAGGTATGCCGTTTGCCACATGCAAGCTAATGCTGAAGGAGTACACACTCCGTTAAGCCAACGAAAGGTGGCAACAATCCCCAGGGTGCCAGACATCCAAACAAACCTGGCCAAAATGGGATCATAAAAGATCTAGAGGCATTAACGCCCTACGAAGGAGAGAAATTTCCATATTAACCCATTTTCGGCCGCTACAAGAAATATCCATAATTTTTTATTTTCCTTTTAAGACAGCGTTTATTGGGCCCTAATCAAGAATATGGAGGGGTCGAAAAATCGACCGCTGGCCGTTAATGGTATAGCATATTTATGTAAATAAAAACCACCAGGTTCGTTGTTAGTGGGTAGTCAAACAGAGACTCGGCCCTAGCGTTATAATCGGAGCTTCCCCACTGGACGTGATGAGCATTAGCGTCAGCTTCAATAATAAGATGACCCGTGCAGAAATTTTCCACCAGTTCTTTCACCTCCTTTTTTGGAGGAGATTCTTCGGCGTCGTAGGTCATGTAGACCGACGCCATCGTTTGGCTGGCGCTGCCGACCGTTAAGTTGGCAGCTGTAACGTCACCATTTGAATAGTTGGGTAAGAGATAGGTGTTCAGCTCAGACTTGACCAAAACACAGTTTTTGACCTTGCCCTCATTAGCTTGTACCCCTTTGTTCCCAATCCACAGATCCTTGAGCTATTGACCCAGGGCTCTTGGATAAGGACCACGTCTATGTCGCCTTTAGAAAGACGACTGCTTAAAACAGCCTGGGCTACCTTAGATTTATGCAGGTTTATCTGAATCACCACCAACATGAGAGAGCTCAGACTTCCCTGCCACCGGCGTATCGTCGAGGTCTGCCTCGTCTAGGAGGCTGTTTTCCATCGACGAGTTGTTCAAACCACCTGCACGATTTGGCGTAGCGGAAACCCTACTATCTATGGTAGCATCAACATTGGTGCGCTCAGGATTGGCTACCACCACCGTGACGTCGAGGTCTTCCCCGTCCGACAGGCTTTCTTCCATCGCCAAGTTGTTGGCACCACCCCCGAAATTTGACATGGCGGATAACATGCTTTCCGCATCGGACTCCTATGCTTCCACTTCCGGTGCCGCGGTTTCCGAGTCCTCCGGAGTGGCTGGAATGGCAGCGCGCTGTGCATCACCATGGTATACATGGATCGCGATTTCACCCGCACCGTACTGCACTCGTCCATTGCACCTTTTAAGAGCTCGAGTGCCTCCTTATTCAAGGTGAAGATTAGCTGCCTATCAGGCCCTAAGGCATCCCCGACCAGATTGACACCAGTCCTGCGTAGGGAGGGACGGATTCATGACCCGCAGCATTATGAGAATTCTCTCAGGTTCCGCAGGGATGGCAGGAATCCATGCCCTTGCCCTTGGCTGATCCGGGATGTCCTTCCAGTCGACGACCTCGACTCTTGCCACTGAGTAGACTTCACCCAGTCTTCTAACTGCTGCCTTGTACAGTTCAACAGTTGTAGCATCTTCGCACGCGATTACCTTAATCCGAACTTGGTGCCAATCCGCAACAGTAGCTCGCGTCGTACAACGCGGAAACCCCAAAATAACGCCAAGAAGAGCAGACAGATACTGCTTGCATTGCTGTTAACAATAAAACATGTACTGCCTGAAACTAATACATATATCCAACATACCAGCTTCTGGCCAGCGGTCGATTTTTCGACCACCAAAGTTTACGTGCTTTAAAATGTTAGAGTTATTGCAAAATTTACATTGCTTTACTCTCAAAATATGATATTTTTTCTTTTAAAATTTAAATTTGAAATAAATTTTTTTTTATTTTTGGTTTCTCTTTTTTGTATCTGAACAAAAAACGACTAAAATAAGTAGTATTTTTATCCATATACTAAAATTGTAGTTAAATTATTTTTGGTAAAATTTTTGCTCTCTTAGTACTAAATAAGTTCTGAATTAACTAGCAATGCAAACAGATCACGAAAGTATTACATTAGTTCAAAGATATACGAGTAGATGTCCAAAGTTGGTGGTCGAAAAATCGACCAGCGGCCGAAAATGGGTTAATAGGTGTTCTAGCTGGGCACTGCCTTATTCGGATTCTGCTATGAGAAAATCCCAACAACTAAGGGATTTTCCATATGGCCGTATCCCGGGAATGACTTTCCTTGTGTTGGTGGTATCACAACGGGCCTTTCAAAACAGGCCTAAGTGTGCCTCTGCGGTAGCCACTTGAACCTAACCTAATATGGCTTAATATTTTTGGACTTCCGTTAGAAACACGATGTACACCACCTAGGTTTTCAAGGATAAATTACACCTAGTTTAAAAGAAAAGTTGGGGTAAAGTTGTGACATGAGAAATTGTGACACATATATTAAGCGCGAAATCTTCCCACCCCGCCATGTGTCAAAAACACCATAATTATATGTTGAATTTCATATCAAATCCAATATGCATTGCACCCGACCCCCTCAGAATTTGATGAAATTTTGCATAGAGGTACATCTTAACTACCCAAACACAACCTCATTTTTAGAAGTTGCATTTTCGAAAAATTGTGGGCGTGGCAAGGTATCGAAATATCCGAAAAATGATGATAATAGGTACTTTTAAAGTGTGATTACTACGGAATTTCAAAGATTTCAAAGATCTTCATACCATTAGAAAGGTATTAAAATAAGCTTCCAAAAAATACACTGTAAAAATTTTTTAGTACACTAAAAAAAATGTTTTCCAAAATAAAATTTGAAACTGAAAAAACACTTCAAAGATCAAGCGATTTTGAAAAATAAAATATTATTTTAGAAAGGTCTATTCAATATATATAACATATTTGAAAACTAAAATGCGGTTTTTTTATCTTTTTTTTTTAAATATATTTAAATAAATGCATCTCTTGGTTACTTTCTGACACCCCGACCTTCGCATTTCTTAAATAGAGCGACACACGCGCCACCTAGCGGGTCCAATTTTTTTTTGAACATTCGGAAATTGATTAAGTAATACACACGCCAAATATCAGCTAAATCGGTCCATAATTAGGATTTTCAGTTTTTATTACCCTGATCTCAGCTCCACCCAGCGGATTTTTAGGAAAATATTTCTTTTCATAGTAGTAACAAAGAGGGTAGATATACATGTTCCGAATTTCAGCCAAATCGGATCATAAATGCGATTTTTGAAAATATAGTGACCCACGCGCCACCTATCGAATTTTTTTTTTTTTCATAATATTGCATTTTCATCGCGACCTGAGCTGTGCTGAAAATTTCAAGACCCTAGCACAACAGGAAGTTGGTTCAAAATCGAATGCAAAAATCCGGGCACAAGAACGACGAAAGCGACCTAATAAAAACATTTTTAAAAAAACTTTTTTTTAGAAAGGTCTATATAACATAACTAAAAACTAGAATGGTGTTTTTTTCTTTTAAAAAATTTATATGTAAGTAAAACCATCTCTTGTTAACTTTTTTATTTTGATATTATTGAGTGACAAAAAAGGTACCTAGCTATGTATACTTTGGAAGTTATACAGATACAGATACTATGACTAAGTATTCTAATAGATTCGAACAAGAAATTTTTCAGACACAAACAATAAATTGACGTACACTTGATAAAGTAAATTTTTTATTTTTACTTATTTAGATTTAATATACAACTTTGCGCAGCTCACTTACTTACTTACTTAAAATAGCCTTTAACCGCCTAGGCGATTTTGGCCGTCCAACATGTTACGTCAGTCGGTTCTTTGTTCAGCCAACTGGCGCCAATTAGAGACACCGCGTGCTCGCAGGTCTGCCTCTACTTGGTCCTGCCATCGAAGTGGTGGTCTCCCTCTTCCTCTACTTCCACCGGTACTCGCCGTCGCCAACTTTTAGGGGTCCATAAATCTTTCGAAGAATTTTTCTCTCGAATACTCCCAGACCCGCCTCATCAGATGCTGTCAGTGTCCATGCTTCTGCACCATATAGCAGGACGGGTACGATAAGTGACTTATAGAGTGTTGTTTTTGTTCGTCGAGAGAGGACTTTACTTCTAAATTGCCTACTCAGCCCAAAGTAGCATTTGTTTGCAAGAGTTATCCTTCTATGGATTTCCAGTGCTGTCGAAGGCGGCTTTAAAATCAACAAAGAGATGGTGTGTGTCGATCCTTTTCTCACGGGTTTTTTCCAAGATTTGGCGTATTGTAAAAATCTGGTCGATGGTAGATTTACCAGGTCTGAAGCCACACTGATAAGGTCCAATCTGTCGGTTTACGTCAGGCTTCAGTCTTTCGCACAATACGTTTGATATGACCTTATATGCGATACTCAAAAGGCGGATTCCACGATAGTTGTCGCAGTTTGCGGGATCACCCTTCTTATGGATTGGGCAGAGAACACTTAGGTTCCAATCTTCAGGCATGCATTCATCCGACCATATTCTGCACAAGAGCTGGTGCATGCACCTTACCAGCTCCTCGCCGCCGCATTTAAATAGCTCAGCGGGCAGGCCATCAGCACCCGCCGCTTTATTGTTTTTTAGCCGTGATATAGCTACTCGCACCTCGTTATATTCGGGTTGTGGAACTTCGATTCCATCGTCTTCGATTGTGGGGTCGGGTTCGTCCTCTTCTCTGGATTGTTGCTCCGTTCCTCCGTTTAGAAGGGCAGAGAAGTGATCCCTCCATAATCCTAGTACTCTCTGAACATCTGTCACCAGGTCGCCGTTGTCATTTTTACAGGAGTTTATCCCGGGGTTAAAACTTTCCGTCATTCGTCGAATTCTTTTATAAAATTTTCGGGCGTTGCTTCTGCTGGCTGGCATTTCAAGCTCTTCGATATCATGCTTTTCCGCTTCCCTTTTCTTCGCCCGAAAAAGCCGTCTCGCTTCCCTCTTCATCTCGCGGTAGTGTTCACATACGCTCCTCGTTGCATTCGCTTTTAACGTTGCCTTATAGGCGTCGTCCTTTCTTTCCATCGCGTCTTTGCACTCTCTATCATCGTACCAGCTGTTTTTTTCGCATTTGCCAATTACTTCTTCGGCTGCGGTACGAAGTGATCCGGAGATATGTTCCCACTGCTCGTGCACTCCGCTGAGTTGAATTGTGCCCTCAGGGAGCAGGTGCGCGAGTCGTTCTGCGAAATCATTGGCTGTCTGTTGTGACTGCAGCTTTTCGACGTCCAGCTTTCCTTGCGTTTTTTGTGGTGCCTCTTTCGTTGTACTTAGGCGAGTACGAATCTTGGCTGCTAACCAAGTAGTGATCGGAGTCGATGTTTGAACCCCGCATCATACGTACGTCCATAACACTGAAAGCATGCCGTCCGTCTATCACAAAGTGATCGATCTGATTGCGTGTTTTCCGATCTGGCGATAGCCATGTTGCTTGATGGATCTTTTTATGCTTGAACCTGGTGCTGGCTACGACCATATTTCGTGCACCGGCGAAGTCGATCAGCCTATATCCATTCGGCGAAGTCTCTTCATGGAGGCTTAACTTTCCGACAGTGGGGCCAAATACACCCTCTTTGCCCACCCTGGCGTTAAAGTCGCCAAGCACGACTTTGATATCATGACGGGGGCAGCGCTCATAAGCTTCTTCTAATTTTGCGTAGAATGCATCTTTTTCCACGTCGTCCTTGTCCTCGGTCGGTGTGGGTGCACAGATAAACGATATGGTGAAAAATCGTAGTTTTATTCGGATTGTGGCGAGACGCTCGTTCACGGCTGTGAAAGACACTACCTGTTTCACAAGCCTCTTTCCCACCACAAAACCGACGCCGAATCTGCGCTCATTAGTGTGGCCGCTCCAGTAGACATTGCAGGTTTGTATGGTCTTATAACCTTGCCCCGTCCATCGCATTTCTTGTATAGCGCTGGTGTCAGCTTTTGCCTGTTTGAGGATACCAACTAGGCGGGCATCGTCACCTTCCCTGCTAAGGGTTCGGACATTCCAAGAACACGCCCTGATTTCCTTAATCATATTCCTATTTCGTTTGCAGTGGTCGTTATCTAAAAAGTGAGTTATCATATCCGAGGCCTGATTATTGGATCTCATTGGAAGTTTGTTTTTATGTAGTAGGTCCCAAAACCTACGCACAACCCGTTTCTCGGGGGGTTGGATTTAAATTACACATTTATATAGCGAGCCGCTTGGTTCAAGACAGACGCCCGCTTGCAGCCGCACCTCATGGTGACAGACGCTGCTGATGAAGTCCCCTGGCAAGCCCTTAAACCGATTATGTCGGAGTGGCCTTGTCAGGTTGTCGCCTTCTCACTTTAGTTCACCACCGAACGGGTGTTCAGTGGCTATCAAGAGATACGGGGGCTTTCCCGGACGTAGTAAGCTGCTTGGGCCGCACATAGAAGAATCGCTCTGGCCATTCCCGGTTGAATGGCGATCAGAAGCTTTCCCCACTTGCGTGGACTTCTATACCTCCTTGCGCAGCTCATACTGTGTTTAAAGTTTGTTCAGGTAAACTACGTTTGCCCATGCTAGAGCGTTTGACGTCCGACAACTTTGTTTTATTTTTTATAAATCTTAGCTAATTTTTATCAATTCGTAAGATAAATCTTGCCGAAAAATGTCTTTAATTTCCTTAGATGTCATGGTGTTTGGTAATAGAGATAATATTTTTTGCTTATCCAAATTATTTGAGCAGTTTTCGATTTGATATTTCATGTTCTCCAAAATTTGTTCGTAGTAAGCTTTGATCTTCTGATAAAGTTGACAGTGAACCACCCCCAAGTGAATCCGAAATACTTTGCGCAATTTGCTGTGTTTTTTTTTTTTGCATTATGCCTCCCTTTCTAAATATTTTCGCTTCATTTGCGATGGATGGCTTCCGAAATGAGGAATAATATGTTTATTTATATTGTCGACGAGTTCGTTGCGTTCGAGTGATTTAGTATATCTCATAGTGTACCAATACAAGTGTAAACTCTTCTGCATATACGTCAAAATTCCAAAATGAGTTTAACACCTGTTCATCAGAGTTGCTTTTTTGGAAAAAGAGCATCATTTTGCGCCGAGTTGCATTCGATTTGGTATAAAAAATTAGTAGTAAATAAAAGTGCAATTGTTCTCTAAACTTAAAAAAAACTATTAAAAATATTGATGGAAAGCAGTTCCTCTTTAAAAAATTTTTTCCTACTTTTTCTTAAATCTGAAAATAAAAAATATATTGATAAATTTGTTTTTTTTAATATCATAAATAACAGCGAATTATATAAAATTATTAGTTAAAATATCTCTTTCGAGTCTGTTCACTATTTTCTTTTAAACAAATGACAAACAACTGCTAAAATAACTGAAGATAGCTCAAAAGACGGGTTTTGGCCTGAGGATCACGAATCCGGAAGCGCTTTTTTAATTTTTTTTATTATTTTATTTTGAGCTATCTTCCATAATTCTAGCTAATTTATTAGGAGTTGACCCCTAAAGGAAACAAATACCAAATTTTGGGGTTTGAAGCCTTCTTCGTGCAGGTGTACTGTTATATGGTTATAGCCTCGTTGCATTCATTTAAGTCAAACTGTTAAGATATGTATTTGATAGTAAATCTATCCAAAAACATCGAACATACATGTTTCCAAATATAAAAAGGTAACCAGATTTTTCCAGTGTGACTTTCACAATATCCGTATAAGTGCAAAGGTCCAATTTAAAACTGTTGGCATCACCCATTAACTCTAGCCGCCAGTTGTACAGAAAGTTGTTATCTATCATAAAAAGTGTTGGATAGTGGTAACGGGATATTGGAAAAAAAAAGTTTGTTTTCATTTTCTGTCTAATTTCTCATTTCGAAGATACTTACCTCAAAATTTGTCTGTAAAATAAATAAAATTTACTAGTTTGAAGTTTTTTTATTTTGTGTTTTTTTTTTCTTTGATATAAAGTATAATAAAAGTATAAAATGAAAGATTCGCTTAAAAGTTGCCCTAGAAACTGGAGTGAAAAAGTTGTGCAAAGTTGTCCCTGTCTCATTGAAATTCGGTGCTGCAAAAAACTCGAGCGCAACGAAAACAACAATAGCAACCACGATTTTTGACATGGATGTGTGTTTTGGCAATTGTGATTTGACGTGGAAGTGTGTTTTGACATTTCTGCCAAAGCTAGAGTTCACACTTTATGTTGTACACAATGGTATATGTGCTGCATGTTGGAACTTCCTTATGTTCTTGATACAATTCACCGCTAGTCAAGATTTCTTATGCTTCTTCACTTTCCGTTTCAATAGAACGCTGATTATCAGCAATCTTGATAGCATCCTTCAGTTTAAAGTGACAACTTGCGCAAATACGGCAACGATGAATGTTGGAGACTGCTTGAAAATGCACAGATATCAGCGCTGCTTCGAAGTTGAGAGGAACATTTTCTTGATAGCTTCACATATCTGTAATTATTAGTTGATTCCATATCAATGCCTAGTTTCGTTCTGGTCTGTGTCTATCCGTTGCGTTGTTTTTTATATTCCATGGGTGCTGTGGCAGGTAATGTCAATCTATGTGTCCGTGGTAGGTAATGTTAATATGCCAATTTGAGATGCATTTGAGAACCAATCATCTTCTCAAATCTCAAACGTTCGGTTTCAATTTGAGACGAAATAACCGTTGATAGCGTGCTCAACCTAAAATTATCATTTTTAATATGGGATTTTTTTTTCCCTCGTGAAGGGTGGATACCTTGCCGCGGTACGAGGGCTTAAGTCGATAGCCACAGGGCTACGCTGCCCTTGTGATCATAGCTCCGTACGGCACTTCATCACGAGAGCAGCCTAGCCTCTCTGGCGCGACGACAAAGATCTTCCCCCTCCCAATCCAGGGTGTTATGCGACCACGTGCCCATTGGACGTTTGCAGCTGGGAGGCAAATCGTGGCTGTATTTGATCGGAGCCTCTCTGACACCGGGTCGCCTCAGCGAGTAAGAATGGCCTTACCGCGGTACGGGGCTCTGCCGCGGCGGACGACTCATTTTCCCCTACTCTTCCCTTGACCCTGCTGGCCTTGTCCGGCGATGGGTCGTACGAACAAGATGAACTCAAATAACGCAAATAAAAACGAAAAACCCAAAAAACAAACAACGCCAAATTTCACTCCTCAGCAAAGGAGAGCTATGGAGGAGCAGGCGAGAAAGCAACAACAACGCCGGAGGACAACCTCCGTTCCACAATCAAGGGGGGGATCGACAGCGATGGAAACTACGAGTCGGTCAACCAACCCTCTATCGAGTAAGATTGACTTGATGGGAGCTAGCACCAGTGCGGTTGCCAACGCAGATAAGCGGACAACGGCGGATGCTAAACTCCCAACAACCTCTGATATGAAAACCAGTATCTTTACGTCTGTGGCAGCGGTCTCACGACCTGGCCTCGGAGTTTCGAAGGGGAAGGAAGTTGCAACTGAGATTTCGGCAAGGGGAGCGACCGCGATGGCAACTACGGGTCCGCACTCCCGGGAGACATCTCCCCGCCGCTTCACATACCACGAGAAAAGATTGGCTGCAAAGATCCTGAAGAGGTATGAAGGGGTACCGCAGGAGTCGCTGTCGCCGAATTCCAGTAAATTGGTAGAGCTAGCGAAAGCTGTGATACCGGATTTCCAAAATTCTTACATGCCAAAGAGGTTAAAAGTTAACCCTTTCAAGCGCCAGAGATCGGACCTGGAGTTAAATCCCCCTCCCAAGCGACATCAGAATACCTCTGGAGCGGGCAAACTAAGCTTTGCTGAGGTAACCAAGGACAGGATCCTTATAGGCGTCCTTGACCGAGGCAATGACCGTGGATTCCGGCCATCCCTGATGAACCCGACAGAATTCTCGGGATGCTACGGCTAATGAATCCGTCCCTCTTAACGCATGACTGGAGTGTCAATCTGGCCGGGGAGGCGGTGGGGCCCGACAGACAAGTGGTGTTCACCATGAATAAAGAGTCAATCGAGCCCCTCAAAAGGTGCAATGGCCTAGTACACTACAGCGTAGGCCAGATCGTTATCCACGTATATCGTGGTGATGCTCAGCGCGCTGCCTTCTCGGCTGCTCCGGGGGAACCGGAAAACGAATTACCAGAAGAGGAAGCGGAGGATTCCGATGCGCAAATCATGTTATCCGCCACGTCCCTTGCCGATAGTGCTGTGAACAACTCGGAGATGGAGGACAGCCTACAGGACGAGGAAGTCCTCGACGTCACGGTGGTAGCAGCCAACGCTGAGCGATTAACATCTAACGCTACAGGCAGCAGGACTCCTGCAACGCCATATCGGGCAGTTAATCGGAACAACTCGTCGTTGATAGGCAACCTCCGGGATGGGGCAAACCTCGACGACATGGGGACGGCGGGGAAGTCTGTGCGCTCTCATGTTGGTGGTGCTTCAGATTAATCTGCACAAATCTAAAGTGGCTTCGGCTGCTTTAAGTAGTCGTCTTTCTAAAGGCGACGTGGATATGGTCCTCATCCAAGAACCCTGGGTCAATAGCTCGAGAATCTGCGGATTGGGGACTAAGGGCATCAAGCTCATTCGAGCCAGCGAGGAGAGCAAAGTCCGAACGTGTATTTTGGTCAAGTCTGAGTTGAACTCCTTTCTCCTACCTAACTACACCAATGGTGATATTACCGCTATCAGTCTAACGGTCGACAGCATCCGCCTGACGGTGGCGTCGGTCTATATGCCCTACGACGCCGAAGAACCCCCACCACAAACGGAGGTGAAAGACCTGGTGTCAAATTTCTGCACAAGTAATCTTATTATTGGAGCGGACGCTAATGCTCACCATGTCCAATGGGGGAGTTCCGATATCAATGCCAGGGGCGAGTCTCTGTTTGATTACCTCTTAACAACCAACCTGGTAATTTGCAACGTGGGTAATGAGCCTACTTTTATCACTAAGACCCGTAGGGGGGTCATAGACCTCACTATCTGTAGTGAAGGCGCTTATGGGTGGGTCAGAAAATGGCGGGTTCTGGAAGAACATTCATTCTCCGACCACCGTTACATAGAAATGGTTTTAGACTTTATTGTAGAACAACCAATCATGAAGCGCAATCCACGTAACACTAATTGGCAGTTACACAATGAAATATTAGACAGAGACCTCCCAGTACTGCCCTCACAAGCCCCCTCATCAGTAGAGGAGCTGGAGGATCTTGTTACTACATTTACATCGGCGCTCTCAAATGCTCTAGGGCAGGCTTGTCCAGTGCCAAAACCACGCGGTAAACACAGGCCACATTGGTGGTCCTACGATTTGGACTCGTTCCGCAAATCATGCCGGAAACAATTTAACAAGGCCAAGATCCTCGGCTCTGAGCCTCATTGGCACGAATATAAAGCTAAACTTAGGGCCTACAAAAAAGCTCTGAGACAGGCGAAGAGAACTTCGTGGAGAAATTTCTGCACTGGCGTCGAAAAGGTCGACGACACAGCGAGACTTAGACGAGTCCTCTCGAAAAGTCAAACAGCCATCAGCTATTTGCGAAAAACTGACGGATCCTGGACCAGCACGGAAGAGGAAACCCTTGAGCTGTTGTTGAATACACATTTTCCGGGGAATCTGCATGACGCACCACTAGCACCTGCAACAAACCTGGCAGTAAATATACCCATCACTGAGGAAAGGGTAAGGTGGGCAGTTAAGAGCTTTGAACCGTATAAGGCTCCCGGTCCGGACGGGATTATCCCCGCGCAACTTATAAACACGATGGAGATATCAGCTAAATGGCTGGTATTTCTCTTCACAGCCTGCCTGGCTCTCAACCACATTCCGGGCTCCTGGAGAAGCGCCACGGTAGTGTTTATCCCTAAGGCTGGGAAGGCATCCCACTACGAGCCAAAAGACTACAGACCGATCAGTCTCTCGTCCTTTGTACTCAAAACCTTTGAGAGGATACTAAGCGACTACCTCTCAACGACTATTGATAGCAACCTAATCTCTAGCTATCAGCATGCATACACCAAGGGTAAATCAACAGAAACCGCTCTGCACAGCCTAGTATCTGTCATTGAGAAATCGCTGTGTGAAAAGGACTACTGTCTCGTGGCCTTCCTAGACATTGAGGGGGCTTTCAACAATATAAGCCCGGAGGCCATCAACTCCGCTCTAACTAATCTGGGCGTAGATAGACCTCTAACTGGTTTAATTGACCAACTTTTAAGGGGAAGGAAAATAGCTTCTTCACTTGGTACGGTTGAGTTATCACGCTATGTCACAAGGGGAACACCCCAGGGTGGTGTTCTTTCCCCGCTTTTATGGAACCTCACAGTCAACTCGTTGATACGTGACACAAGCTGGGGGGGGGGGGGGGGGGGAAGATACTGGCATACGCAGACGATTTAGCTATTGCATTCAGAGGCAAGTTCCCACAAACTCTGTGTGACCTGATGCAAGTAGCACAGCGAGAAGTTTCGACGTGTTCCTCTCGCTGCGGACTTAGTATCAACCCGGGGAATGTGGAACTTGTCCTCTTCACCAACCGGTACAAAATACCGCCACTAAGCCTACCAGAACTAGATGGCACGCGCCTGAGCTTGTCGGATAAGGCCAAGTTTCTAGGCATAGTTCTGGACAGGAAACTGAATTGGAAGGAGAATGTTCTTCAGCGCCAGAAGAAAGCTTGCATCGCTCTTTACACATGCAAAAGAGCCATTGGCAAAAAATGGGGGCTCAGCCCTAGAGTATGCAGTTGGATCTACACGGCCATCATTCGTCCAATCATGCTATATGGAGTCGTCGTATGGTGCGCTAAGGACAACGCCCAACGAAGCACTCCAGGTCATTCTGGGTATTTTGCCACTTGATCTGGAAGGGTTTCGGTCAGCAGCGGCATTAGCTCTGCGCCTAAGAGAAACCTCCAGTTGGGGTGAGGGTACTATTGGACACTCCAGTATTCTGGAATCTTACAGCTTTCTCCCTCTAAGCACAGATCGTTGTGCGACGACTACAGGCGGTGATAGCTGTTTCAAAATAAACATTCCCAGCAGAGCAGACTGGGAGAGGACGGATTGGTGTCCCGAAACAAATAGTGGCACTTCCATATACACCGACGGCTCGAAGTTGGACGGCAGAGTTGGAGGAGGGGTTTATGCAAGGGATTTGGTCCTTGAGCTCTCCTTCAGACTACCTGATCATTGTAGCGTCTTCCAGCCGGAAGTCTCGAAAATCCTAGACGCCGCGGCCTGGTTAAGCAAACGTGTTATCGGAGAAGATATCGCTATTTTCAGCGATAGCCAAGCGGCCATCAAATCCCTTGGCTCATACACGTTCAACTCTGAACTGACGCTCAGCTGTCGTCGATCTCTTCAGGAGATGGCCCAACAGAACAGCGTAAACCTCATATGGGTCCCGGGACATAGGGACATTCAGGGAAACTGTAAGGCAGACGAGCTTGCCAGGCAGGGCACGACCAAGCAGGTTCTTCAGGATAAAGAGCGCTTAGGTATGCCGTTTGCCACATGCAAACTAATGCTGAAGGAGCACACACTCCGTCAAGCCAACGAAAGATGGCTACAATCCCCAGGGTGACGGATATCGAAACAAACCTGGCCAAAATGGGATCTTAAAAGGTCTAGACGCATTTATGCCCTAACTAGGAGGGAAATCTGCATATTGATAGGGGTATTAACCGGTCACTGCCTCATTGGTAGGCATGCAGAAAGGCTAAGTGTGCCCTACCGACGATGCTGCAGGAGTTGCAAAGATGATGAGGAGGAGGAAACAGTGGAACACCTCATCTGCAACTGTCCGGCTTTAAGCGGCGCGAGAACGCGCTTTTTGGGAGTTCCGTTCGTGGATAGCCTAAGCCAGATCGCGGAACTGGACATAAAGGACTTGATGGCCTTCATAAAGTCATCTAAGTGGTTCGAGGAGGAGTAACGGTGTCGGTTTAGGAGTGTCAGTCCCGGGATTCTGCTATGTGGAAAATCCCAACAACTCAGGGATTTTCCATTTGGCTGGGTCCCGGGACTGACTTTCCTTTTGTTGGTGGTATCACAACGGGCCTTTCAAAACTGGCCTAAGTGTGCCTCTGCGGCAGCCACTTGAACCTAACCTAATATGGGATTTTCCCTGATTTTCAAATTGAGAACGGCAGAATTTTCAAACGTTTCTCAAACTGAGCGGAGTGGATCGAATGGAATCCACATGCTCTCATTGAAATATTTCTTCAGAGCGAAATAAGCGAGTATCCATTTATGCAGTTAAGTTTTACTTAATACTTTTTTAATTAATATAGTTCAACAAATAATCCTGTTATAAAAAAAACATTTGAGAAAAAGTTGAGAATAAATGTTTTCTCAAACGTTTGAGTTTTTGGTGCTCGATGTTTGTTGGGTTGTTACCTGACATTGACATACCGCTTGTTAGCTAAGCGGTAGGTTAAGGTAGGTAGAAATTTTTACAGTGTATTTTTTCACAAGCTGATTTAAATACCTTTCTAACAGTATACAAATCTTTGAAAACGGTTCATTAGTTTGAGCGTGATATCAAAATTTCAGAAAGTAACCAAGAGATGCATTTACTTAAATAAATCAAAAAAAAAGAAAAAAACGCATTTTATTTTTCAAACATGTTATATATATTGAAAAGACCTTTCTAAAACAAAATTTTATTTTTCAAAATCGCTTGATCTTTGAAGTGTTTTTTCAGTTTCAAATTTTATTATGGAAAACATTTTTTTCAGTGTACTAAAAAATTTGTACAGTGTATTTTTTTGAAAGCTTATTTCAATACCTTTCTAATGGCATGAAGATCTTTGAAATCGGTAAAGCCATTCCGTAGTAATCACACTTTAAAAGTACCTATTATCGTCATTTTTCGAATATTTCGATACCTTGCCACGCCGTTTTCAGCCGTTGTATGAAATTGATCGTATGTTAATTAATATTCGCATCCGGTGGTCTAAACCGCCTTTTTTGATTTTTTACAAAACTGGAGAACCAAGTTTTAGAGGACAAATAGGATCCTAGTCAAGCAAACTGTTTTAAAGACAATTGTGGCATATTGTTACGCTATTTATCCTCTTTCAGAGCATGCTTATGCAAATTTTGTGTTGATCACAATTTATAGCATATACTGCCAATAGAAGTACATGACCCCAGCATAAGGACACTATAAATTGTGACATTTTTTTTATTCGTGTTTAAAAGTAGTCCATGCGATTAAATGATAAAAAAACTACAAGCTGGGATGGATACTTACTGATCGTTTTCAAAATAAGGCGATGTGTTAATACGTTCCGGTAAAAACAAGGCCACCTGGACCGTTGTAGCCATAGCTTGGGGCTCATCATGGCCGACCTTAACCTCTTCTGCAACTACTGTAAGCAATACGGGATCGCCAACATTTGTGATTGATGCAATCGCTTCCAACGGATGTAGCAACATGATCTCTCCTAAAATTTGCAGATATCTGTTTATTCGAGGTAGTAAAAAGGACGCAATAACAGTAAAATCCACTATTTACTTAGCGGGAGGCATTGTTCAGATCAGAGATTTAGAACTATCACACCAAAATGAACTTGCTCATGTAGTTAGTTTTTAGTTCAATTATTTGTATTTGTCCCTTAGGAAATAACTGCTAAAACACGCCCTAAAAATTGAGGGAATGGGGGTGGGGGGGGGGAGGGGCGCTATGAAAAGATGCCTTTTGGCTTCGGTATCAATAATCCAGAGGCGCGTCTTTTGATACCCCATCCTACACCTTTCAACGTGTTTTTGCAGTCGACTCTTAAAGGAAACAAATACCACATTCTGCACGGAGGTACAGGGTCGCGAGATTTTTTTTCTACCCATGTTGGAGTTGCTAATTCGAGTCCAAAATTACACTACTCCACAAAAAAATTACCAAAGAGGAAAGTTATTTTTCTTAATGTAAAATCTTCTAATTTTTCTGTTGTAGATCTAGTTTCCGAGATATCGGTGAAAATATGAAAATTCCCATTTTTGTAAAACAGTGCTTCATATACATAAGTATCTACGTAAAAAATTTGCATAATTAATTTTTTCAATTTAAACTATTGAATTATACATCCCGGCAAACATGGTTCAACTTTTTCTCCAACCTTTGAAAAACTGTATAGTTCTCAGGTTGATATCCAACACAATTCTCCAATTTTTCTCCAACCTTAGATAACTTGGTACTTTTCAAGTTGATATCCAACATCATTCTCCAAGTATTATCCAACCTTAGAACGAACAAGATGAAGAACACACAAAATACAAAGCAATTAACGACTTCGTTTACTCCGCAGCAGAGAAGAACTATGCTGGAGCAAGAGAAAACACAACGCCGGAGGACAAACTCCGCCTCAAAGTTAACTGGGAGGCCGACAGCGATGGAAACTACGGGTCAGTCATCCCCCAAACTGCTATCAAGTAAGAGTGACTTGATGGGAGCAAGCAGCAGTGCGGCTGCCTACGCAGTCAAGCAGAAAACGGCGGAAGCTAAACTTCCATCAAGCGCTGGTACGAAACTCAATCTCTTCACATCTGGGGCAATGGTCTCACGACCTGGTTTCAGAGTTTCGAAAGAGAAGGAAGACGCCGCAAAGGGAGAGACCGCGATGGCAACTACGAGTCTGAATCCCCCCCAAGAGGCATCTCCCCGACGCTTTGCGTACTGGGATAAAAGGAAGGCCGCAAGGATCCTTAAAAAATATGAGGGAGCATCGCAGGAGAAGCTGTCGCCGGAAGAAAGGAAGATGGTGGAGGAAGCGAAAGCTCTGATACCAAATTTCCAGAGGCCCTATGTGCCTAAGAGGGTGAACGGTAATCCCTTCAAACGCCAGAGATCGGACGGAGAGGTAGACCCCCATCCGAAGCGGCATCAGGTCAACCCCGTAGTGGGAAAACTCAGCTTTGCTGAAGTAACCAAGGACAGAATCCTTATAGGTTTCATTGACCGAGGTAACGACCGTTGGTCCATCCCCAAAGACCAGTGGCTGTATGTCCGGAATGAAATGGGCAGGGCCCTCCTCGGCTTAATGCGTGAGTCTCCGGGTAGTCCGCCGCGAGGTACTGACGCGGGCTGGCACCAAAGTCAGATCAAAATTTTTGCGTGCGAGGATGTAAGAACTGTCGCACTGTATAAGGCAGCAGTTGCAAGACTGGGTGAAGTCTACCCAGGGGCAAGACTAGATGTCGTCGACTGGAAGGACATTCCTGCTCGGCCAAGGGCAAGGGCATGGATTCCTGCCGTCTCTGCAGAACCCGAGAATATTCTTGAGATGCTGCAGGTCTGGAATCCGTCTCTCCCGACGCAGGATTGGGGCGTCAATCTGGTCGATGATGTGGTTGGGCCCAATAGACAGGTGGTTATCACTCTGAATAAGGAGGCGCTCGAGCCCCTTAAACGGTGCAACGGACGAGTGCATTACGGCTTGGGTCAGATCGTGATCCACGTATACCGTGGCGATGCACAGAGCGCTGCTATTCCGGACGCTCCGGAGGACTCGGTGATCGAGGCATCGAAAGGGGAAGCAGAGGAGTCCGACGCGGAAAGTATGTTATCCGCCACGTCAAATTGCGATGGTGCTGCGAACAACTCGGCGATAGAAGAAAGCCTGCTTGACGAAGAAGGCCTCGACGTCACGATCGTGGCTAAACCTGAGCACACTAACGTTGATGCTGCTTCAGACAGCAGGGTTCCCGCCACGCCAAATCGTGCAGGTGCTCTGAACAACTCCTCGTTGAGAGACAGCCCCCGGAACAGGCCAGACCTCGACGACACGCTGGCGGCGGGGAAGTCTGAGCTCTCTCATGTTGGTGGTGCTTCAGATAAATCTGCACAAATCTAAAGCAGCCTCGGCTGTTTTAAACAGTCGTCTTTCTAAAGGCGACGTAGACGTGGTCCTTATCCAAGAGCCCTGGGTCAATAGCTCTAGGATCTGTGGATTGGGGACTAAGGGGTACAAGCTCATCCAAGCCAATGATGAGGGCAAGGTCAGAACCTGTATTTTGGTAAAGTCTGAGCTAAACACCTTTCTATTACCCAACTACTCAAATGGTGACGTTACAGCTGCCAGCTTAACAGTCGGCAGCACCAGCCTAACGATGGCGTCGGTCTATATGCCCTATGACGCCGAAGAACCTCCTCCACAAAAGGAGGTGAAAGATCTGGTGGATAATTTCTGTACGGGCCATCTTATTATTGGAGCTGACGCTAATGCTCATCACGTCCAGTGGGGAAGCTCCGATATTAACGCTAGGGGCGAGTCTCTGTTTGACTACCTACTAACAACTAACCTGGTGGTTTGTAACGTGGGTAACGAGCCTACTTTTATAACTAAAGCTCGTAGGGAGGTTATAGACCTCACTGTTTGTAGCGAAGGCGCTTATGAGTGGGTCAGCATTCATTTTCTGACCATCGGTACATAGAAATTGTGTTAGACTTTATTGTTGAGCAGCCAGTTATGAAACGAAATCCACGCAACACTAACTGGCAGCTACATAACCAAATATTAGCTAGGGACCTACCAGTATTACCTCCACAAGCCCCCTCATCAGTGGGAGAACTGGATGATCTGGTAACGACCTTTACAACGGCGCTCTCAAATGCCCTAGAGCAGGCTTGTCCAGTACCAAAACCACGCGGCAAACATAGACCACACTGGTGGTCTTACGACCTGGATTCGTTCCGTATATCATGCAGGAAGCAATTTAACAAGGCCAAGAGCATCGGTACGGAGCCTGAATGGCTCGAATATAAAGCTAAACTGAGGGCCTATAAAAAGGCTCTAAGGCAAGCGAAGAGAACTTCGTGGAGAAATTTCTGCACCGGGGTCGAAAAAGTCGATGATACAGCGAGACTTAGACGAGTGCTATCAAAAACTCAAACAGCCATTAGCTATTTACGGAAGCCTGACGGATCTTGGACCAGCACGGAAGGGGAAACCCTGGAGCTGCTCCTGAACACACACTTTCCGGGGAACTTGTATGATGCACCTGTAGCATCTGCAACAAACCTGGCGGTAAACATACCCATTACGGAGGAAAGGGTAAGGTGGGCAATCAAAAGCTTTGAGCCGTTCAAGGCAGCTGGGCCAGACGGGATTTTCCCCGCACAACTCATAAACACGCTGGAAATATCAGCTAAATGGCTGGTAGTTCTCTATTCAGCCTGCCTGGCTCTTAATTACATTCCGTGCTCCTGGAGAAGCGCCACGGTAGTCTTTATTCCAAAGGCTGGGAAGGCCTCACACTATGAGCCTAAAGACTACAGACCGATCAGTCTCTCGTCTTTTGCACTTAAAACCTTCGAGAGGATAATTAGCGATTATCTCTCCTCTACTATTGATAGCAACCTTATTTCTAGCTATCAACATGCATACACCAAAGGTAAATCAACGGAAACTGCGCTCCACAGCCTAGTCTCTATTGTTGAAAAATCATTGCACGAAAAGGAGTACTGTCTCGTGGCCTTTCTGGACATCGAAGGGGCTTTCAACAATATAAGGCCGGAGGCTATTAACACTGCTTTAACAAACCTGGGCATAAATAGGTCTCTTATTGGACTAATCGATCAACTACTAAAGGGAAGGAAAATAGTTTCTTCACTGGGAACAGTTGATCTTTCACGCTATGTCACAAGAGGAACGCCTCAGGGTGGTGTTCTCTCCCCGCTCCTATGGAACCTCACCGTAAACTCGCTGCTACGAGACACAAGGTGGGGGGGGCGGGAAGATAGTGGCATATGCTGACGATTTAGCTATTGCATATAGGGGCAAATTCCCACAAACCCTGTGTGACTTGATGCAAGTAGCACTGCGAGAAGTTTCTTCATGGTCCTCTCGCTGCGGACTTGGCATCAACCCGGGAAAGGTGGAGCTTGTCCTTTATACCAGGCGGTACAAGATACCACCGTTGAACCTACCAGAACTACATAGATGGCGTGCGCCTGAACTTAGCTGACAAAGCCAAATTCCTAGGCACAGTTCTAGATAGAAAGCTTAACTGGAAGGAGAATGTCATCCAGCGCCAGAGGAAAGCGTGCATTGCACTTTACACGTGTAAAAGAGCCATTGGCAAAAAATGGGGGCTCAGCCCCAAAATTTGCAGATGGATCTACACTGCGATAATCCAGCCAATTATGCTGTATGGAGTCGTGGTATGGTGGCCTGCGCTAAGAAAGGCAAGAAACCTAAATCTGTTAGGGAAAGTCCACAGATCGAGCATGATCTGTATAAGCGGGGCGTTAAGAACAACGCCCAATGAAGCTCTCCAGGCCATTCTTGGCTTTTTGCCACTCGATCTGGAAGGGTACCGGGCAGCAGCAGCATCGGCTGTGCCTCTAAGGGAAACGTCCGTCTGGGGCACAAGCACTATTGGACACTCCTGTATTCTAAGATCTTACAGCTTTCTCCCTCTGAGCACAGATCGGTGTGCGACCACAACAGTCGGAGATTGTTGTTTTAGAATAAACATTCCCAGCAGGGAAAGCTGGGAGAACATAGATCGGTGTCCCGCTACTAATGGCGGCACTTTTATATACACCGACGGCTCGAAGTTAGACGGCAGAGTCGGAGGAGGGGTTTACTCAAGGGATTTGGACCTAGAACTCTCCTTTAGACTACCTGATCACTGCAGCGTCTTCCAGGCTGAAGTTTCTGCAATCATGGACGCCGTGACTTGGATAGGTGAACGCACCATCGGACAGGATATCTGTATTTTCAGCGACAGCCAAGCGGCCATCAAATCCCTTGGCTCTTACTCGTTCAACTCTGAACTGACGCTCAGCTGTCGTCGATCTCTTCAAGAGATGGCCCAACAGAACCGCGTGAACCTCACATGGGTCCCGGGACACAGGGACATTGAGGGAAACTGTAGGGCAGACGAACTTGCCAGGCAGGGCACGACCAAGCAGATTCTTCAAGATAAAGAGCGCATAGGTATGCCGTTTGCCACGTGCAAGCTAATGCTGAAGGAGCATACACTCCGCGAAGCCAACGAAAGATGGCTACAAGCCCCAGGGTGCCGGATATCCAAGCAAACCTGGCCAAAATGCGATCTTAAAAGATCTAGACACATATACGCCCTAAAAAGGAAGGAAATCTCCATATTAATAGGTGTTTTAACCGGGCACTGCCTTATTGGTAGGCACGCAGCAAGGCTAGGCGTTCCCTACCGACGATGCTGCAGGAGTTGCAAAGAGGATGAGGAAGAGGAAACGGTGGAGCACCTCATCTGCAACTGCCCGGCCTTAAGCGGAGCGAGAAGGCGCTCTCTGGGAGTTCCCTTCCTGGTTAGCTTAAGCCAGGTCGCGGAGCTAGACATAAAGGACTTGATGGCCTTCATCAAGTTATCAAAATGGTTCGAGGAGGGGTAGCGGTGTCGGTTAGGAGTGTCAGTCCCGGGTTTCGGCTATATGGAGAGTCCCGACAGCACTGGGATTTTCCATATGGCCGGGCTCCGGGACTGACTTTCCTAGAGTTTGGTGGTATCACAACGGGCCTTTTATTACTGGCCTAGGTGTGCCTTTGCGGCAGCCACTTCTACCTTCCTACCTACCTCCAACCTTAGAGATATCTTGATAACTTTGTAGTTCTGAAGTTGATATCCCACATCATTCTTCTCATCATTCTTCTAATACTCAAATTAAATTTGAAGAGCTTAGATTAAAATTTATGTAAATAAAAATTGTTGTCAACTAATTCATGGCGTTTTTACTTAGAAAAATCATTGTTTTTTCGGTATTTATTTTCAGAGTCGCATTCATACCCTTGAGTCCAAGTTGAGAACTATCCCTTTCTCAACTTGAGAAACAGCGTTTATTCATATAAAAAAATGACCTTCTGCTTGTGAACGTCATCGTTCTCAAGTGATTTTCCTGTTGAGAAACAGCGCAGGAAGTTTGAGGTCTCAACTTGGGATCCAAGGTAACTCAAGTCAAAATGTTTGCTGGGGTTGTACTAATTCCCATAAACAATTTTTGCCTTCATCTCTATAAGTATCTTCAGTAGTTTGGCCTCTTTGCCAAAAAACATTCAAAAAATGTTGAAAAAAAAATTATTTATATATTTTACATTTAACCACTTTAAAATACAATAAAGTCTATGGACGAAAAAAAGTTATCCCCAGAGCTCGGAATTGTATGCAAGTGCATATTTTTGTTTGACATCATAGAAACCTCGGAACAAGTTTTAAGCTGGTTGTGTGCAAAATAGATTTATTTTTTAGCTAGTATGTATGTATTAGACAGAGACCTACCAGTAATGCCCTCACAAGCCCCCTCATCAGTAGAGGAGCTGGAGGATCTTGTTACTACATTTACATCGGCGCTCTCAAATGCTCTAGGACAGGCTTGTCCAGTACCAAAACCACGCGGTAAACACAGGCCATATTGGTGGTCCTACGATTTGGACTCGCTCCGCAAATCATGCCGGAAACAATTTAACCAGGCCAAGAGCCTCGGCTCTGAGCCTCATTGGCACGAATATAAAGCTAAACTAAGGGCCTACAAAATAGCTCTGAGACAGGCGAAGAGAACCTCGTAGAGAAATTTCTGCACTGGCGTCGAAAAGGTCGATGACACAGCGAGACTTAGACGAGTCCTCTCGAAAAGTCAAACAGCCATCAGCTATTTGCGAAAACCTGACATCCTGGACCAGCACGGAAGAGGAAACCCTTGAGCTGCTCTTGAATACACATTTTCCGGGGAATCTGCATGACGCACCACTAGTACCTTCAACAAACCTGGCAGTAAATATACCCATCACTGAGGAAAGGGTAAGGTGGGCAGTTAAGAGCTTTGAACCGTATAAGGCAGCCGGGCCGGACGGGATTATCCCCGCGCAACTTATAAACACGTTGGAGACATCAGCTAAATGGCTGGTATTTCTCTTCACAGCCTGCCTGGCTCTCAACCACATTCCGGGCACCTGGAGAAGCGCCACGGTAGTGTTTATCCCTAAGGCTGGGAAGGCATCCCACTACGAGCCAAAAGACTACAGACCGATCAGTCTCTCGTCCTTTGTACTTAAAACCTTTGAGAGGATATTAAGCGGCTACCTCTGAACGACTATTGATAGCAACCTTATCTCTAGCTATCAGCATGCATACACCAAGGATAAATCAGCAGAAACCACTCTGCACAGCCTAGTATGTGTCATTGAGAAATCGCTGTGTGAAAAGGAATACTGTCTCGTGGCCTTCTTAGACATTGAGGGGGCTTTCAACAATACAAGCCCGGAGGCTATCAACTCCGCTCTAACTAATCTGGGCGTAGATAGACCTCTAACTGGTTTAGTTGACCAACTTTTAAGGGGAAGGAAAATAGCTTCTTCACTTGGTACGGTTGAGTTATCACGCTATGTCACAAGGGGAACACCCCAGGGTGGTGTTCTTTCCCCGCTTTTATGGAACCTCACAGTCAACTCGTTGCTACGTGACACAAGCGGGAAGATAGTGGCATACGCAGACGATTTGGCTATTGCATTCAGAGGCAAGTTCCCACAAACTCTGTGTCACCTGATGCAAGTAGCACTGCGAGAAGTTTCGACGTGGTCCTCTCGCTGCGGACTTAGTATAAACTCGGGGAAAGTGGAACTTGTCCTCTCCACCAACCGGTACAAAATACCGCCACTAAGCCTACCAGAACTAGATGGCACGCGCCTGGGCTTGTCGGATAAGGCCAAGTTCCTAGGCATAGTTCTGGACAGGAAATTGAATTGGAAGGAGAATGTTCTTCAGCGCCAGAAGAAAGCTTGCATCGCTCTTTACACATGCAAAAGAGCCATTGGCAAAAAATGGGGGCTCAGCCCTAGAGTATGCAGTTGGATCTACACGGCCATCATTCGCCCAATCATGCCTGAATCTGTTGCGGAAAGTCCATAGATCCAATACGATCTGTATAAGCGGTGCGCTAAGGACAACGCCCAACGAAGCCCTCCAGGTCATTCTGGGCATTTTGCCACTTGATCTGGAAGGGTTTCGGTCAGCGGCGGCATCAGCTCTGCGCCTAAGAGAAACCTCCAGTTGGGTTGCGGGTGCTATTGGACACTCCAATATTCTGGAATCTTACAGCTTTCTCCCTCTAAGCACAGATCGTTGTGCGACTACTACAGTCGGGGATAGCTGTTTCAAAATAAACATTCCCAGCAGAGAAGACTGGGAGAGGACGGATTGGTGTCCCGAAACAAATGGTGGCACTTCCATATACACCGACGGCTCGAAGTTGGACTGCAGAGTTGGAGGAGGGGTTTATTCAAGGGATTTGGACCTTGAGCTCTCCTTCAGACTACCTGATCATTGTAGCGTCTTCCAGGCGGAAGTCTCGGCAATCCTGGACGCCGCGGCCTGGTTAAGCAAACGTGTTATCCGAGAAAATATCGCTATTTTCAGCGATAGCCAAGCGGCCATCAAATCCCTTGGCTCATACACGTTCAACTCTGAACTGACGCTCAGCTGTCGTCGATCTCTTCAGGAAATGGCCCAACAGAACCGCGTAAACCTCATATGGGTCCCGGGACATAGGTACATTGAGGGAAACTGTAAGGCAGACGAGCTTGCCAGGCAGGGCACGACCAAGCAGGTTTTTCAGGATAAAGGGCGCTTGGTATGCCGTTTGCCACATGCAAACTAATGCTGAATGAGCACACACTCCGTCAAGCCAACGAAAGATGGCTGCAATCCCTAGGGTGTCGGATATCGAAACAAACCTGGCCAAAATGGGATCTTAAAAGGTCTAGACGCATTTATGCCCTAACTAGGAGGGAAATCTGCATATTGATAGGGGTATTAACCGGTCACCGCCTCATTGGTAGGCATGCAGAAAGGCTAGGTGTGCCCTACCGACGTTGCTGCAGGAGTTGCAAAGACGATGAGGAGGAGGAAACAGTGGAGCACCTCATCTGCAACTGTCCGGCTTTAAGCGGCGCGAGAACGCGCTTTTTGGGAGTTCCGTTCCTGGATAGCCTAAGCCAGATCGCGGAACTGGACATAAAGGACTTGATGGCCTTCATAAAGTCATCTAAGTGGTTCGAGGAGGAGTAACGGTGTCGGTTTAGGAGTGTCAGTCCCGGGATTCTCCTATGTGGAAAATCCCAACAACTCAGGGATTTTCCATATGGCTGGGTCCCGCGACTGACTTTCCTTGTGTTGGTGGTATCACAACGGGGCTTTCAAAACTGGCCTAAGTGTGCCTCTGCGGCAGCCACTTGAACCTAACCTAACCTAGCTAGTATGTTTAACATATTTGCATATTTTTTGCATATTTTCATAAATATGGAATATTTCTAGCATATTTTTTACATATTTTCGACACATTTGTAGAGTTTTTTGTAAATATTACATTGGTTTCACTTCATCATCATTTATTGGTTCGTAACCGCCAAGGAGACTTTGGCTGTTGCGTACCCTGCAAAAACCGTTGGGTTATGTGTTCCAATTTTTTGATATTGGAGTACTCCAATAGTAATCCTTTGTATACCTCATCGGACCACCATCAGCTTTTTGAAAGCCGATCATTGCTCTTGTCTTATCGACGAAAATCACGACAATATCGCTCTGATAGTATATACTCCAAGGAGTAACAACATTGGATTACATTGCAAAGTACTCTGACTGTAGGTACTCCATGGAGTAGCAGGAACAAAGCGAAGGTTGGAGTAGGTGGTCCAGTCTTAGGACATCGCAATGTGAATTGGAGCACAATTTTTATATGAAAAAGGATTACATTTGGAGTACTCTGATGCTCCAATTGGAGTACTCTTTGGATAGGAAATAGAGTGCTCTCAATTTTTGCAGGGTATCAAAGCACGCACTTTTTAACGACAATTGGAACATAGTCGTTCTCTACCTGTTCTTTATATCTCAGTCCGGACCATTGCAGTTCTTTTTAGGGGTTAACGCTGGTTCGCAAACAGACGAAGTCGGGCACAGTTTTAGAGCGTGACTGTCAAGGCGCGTGGATTCTTCTTTTTCTTGTTCACCGCCAGACTCATCGCCTGTGCTGATGATATAGCTCTTACGGATCTATTCCAAATCGCACTGAACCTCAAGGAGGAATGGTCAAGAGAAAAGGGACTCAGTGTTAATCCTTATAACACCAGGCGATACAAAATCCCATTTTTTAGGCCCCGATACTTAAAAGGAGTGAGACTCAAACTCACAACCGAGGGGAAATACCGTTACTCTAGACAACAACCTAACCTGGAACAGGTATGTCAAAGAGAGATACAGGAAAGCTATTATAGCCTTTTTTGCCTCTAAAGTAGGTGAAAGGTGGTGGCTAAAGCACAAATAGTGTATTGGCTGTACACCGTGATCGTGTGACCGATATTCTTCTACGGCATCACGGTATGGTGGCCATCACTCGAAATAAACCATAATTTATGCAGGATGGGTACAGTGTGGCTGTCTGATGCCTTGCTTGTTACGGGGGCACTTCCCTCCACACCCACCAAAGCTGAATGTTCTTCCGGTAGATCTGTACTCCAGGCAACTCCAGAAACTTACGTCAAGTGGACTACACCCCTCCGACCTTTTCTCAAGACAACAAATTCTCCATAAGGATCACTGAGACGCACGAATGAGAGAACGTACAAACTCTAGAACCCGCAGGCCCACATACCTCACTTCACGGATGGCTCCAAAATGGATGGCAACGTCGGTAGCGCCATATACTCTCAATACCTCTGTATCTCGCTATGCATTAAGCTATCAAACCACTGCAGTGTCTTTCAAGCTAAACTTCTGTCAATAAATGAGGTCGCACGCTGGCTGCTTTCAAAAACCACAACATCTCTTTTATTTCACTCTGACAGTCATTCAGCTATCAATCCCCTTCAAGACAAAAACACAACATCAATAGGTACCCTGCAGTCAAAATCCGAACAACTCAGCAAACATACTAGTTCATTGACTAAACATTTTGTGGTATATGCATACCAGTTCATTGTTGATTAGCTTTAAACCATTCAATGCCAAACTACTCAGCGAAAATTCTAGTTCATTGACTATACATTTTGTGGTGTATTCATACTAGTTCATTTCTGATTAACTTTAAACCAGTCAATTCCAAACTACTCAGCAACATTATAGTTGTTCGACTATACATTTTGTGGTGTATTCATACTAGTTCATTTCTGACTACGTTCAAACTAATCAATTCCAAACTACTCAGCAGACTCCTAGCTCATTTACTATACATTTTATGGGTGTTTTTATACTAGTTCATTGCTGATTACCCTTAAACCAATCAATGCCAATCTAATCAGAAAACATATTAGTATACAACTATAATTTGCTGGGCGAAATTATACTAGTCAGAAAAATTCTGGTTCGTACTACTATGCAAGTATGTATGAAATTCTGAATATGAATTTTAATTTTCTGAATATAAATTGTTACTTTCTGAATATAAACTGAAAAAGGTGTAGTCAGAAAAAGTCTAATCTGTTTTATAAAAAATACTAATTAGAAAAATTCCATTTCATACTACATTATTATTATAAGGCCTTATGATGGATTTTTATACCCAGCGTACTAGTACTTCATTCAGGCATGTCCGTCCGTCTGTCCGTCCGTCCGTCCGTCCGTCTGTGTACACGATAACTTGAGTAAAAATTTAGATATTTGCATGAAATTTTATATACAGGTTACTCTTTGGCCAAGGTAGGTTGCTATTGAAAATGGGCGAAATCGGATGATAACCACGCCCCCTTTTTCGATATCGAAAATCACACAAATTGACATATCTCGGTAACTGACATAGCTAAAATGATGTAATTTTATAGGTGCATCCAACCGGACATCCTCTTATGATTTTTCCAAAAAAATTTTATAGTGGGCGTGGCACTGCCCACTTTTAATGGTGGAATTTTTGAAAATTTGACTGGTCGTAACTTTTAAACTAATTAAGATAGAACGAGGAAATTTGCACAAGGTATACCAGTATCGTTGGGAGTATATGTGATGAAATTGGATAAAATCGCCCCCCAACCATGCCCACTTTCGATATCGAAAATTTCTAAAAACACACAAATTGAGATATCTTGGTAACTGAAATGGCTAAAATGATATAATTTCATAGATGAATCACCCTGGTCATACTCTTATGCTGTCTCCATAAATTTTTTATAGTGGGCGTGGAACCGCCCACTTTTAAGGGTAGATTTTTTGAAAATTTGACTGGTCGTAACTTTTAAACTGATTAAGATAGAACGATGAAATTTGACACAATGCATACTAGTATCGCTGGGAGTATATCTGACGAAATTGGATAAAATCGCCCCCCAACCATGCCCACTTTCGATATCGAAAATTTCGAAAAACACACAAATTGAGATATCTTGGTAACTGAAATGGCTAAAATGATATAATTTCATAGGTGAATCACCCTGGTCATCCTCTTATGCTTTCTCCATAAATTTTTTTATAGTGGGCGTGGCACCGCCCACTTTTAAGGGTGGATTTTTTGAAAATTTGACTGGTCGTAACTTTTTAGCCGGCTAAGATAGAACGATGAAATTTGGCACAACGCATACTAGTATCGTTGGGAGTATATCTGATGAAATTGGATAAAATCGTCCCCCAACCATGCCCACTTTCGATATCGAAAATAACATAAATTGAAATAATTCGGTAACGTAAATTAGGTAAATCCTCCTAGGGTGTAATAATTGTTATCCCGTTCTAAAAATTACCGCTTGGTATTGAATGTTCGGTTCACCCAAACTTAGACTCCCTTACTTGTTATTAATAAGTTCTGAACGAAGCTTCACTAAAATCTTAGTTCTATACTATATCGTAGTTAAATATTACAGGCATTGATATTTGAAGATATGCATGGATGAAGGGGGTATGTCGCATTTTGAGTGAAACGAGAAAATCGGCTTTAAAGTTTTGCTTAAACATTTGAGGTTTTTTCGAATGTTTATGGAAAACTGGCAAAAAAATTATGCAAAGCCATAAAAGACGTTGCATAATATGCAATAAAAAGCATAAATTTATACTTAGTGTTTTATATGAAAAAAACGGAACATATCCCTTCTTCCACAATTAATATTGAAAAGTTGTGGACATACCCCCTTCATCCATGAATTATCTTCTACAATTTTCACGATAGGCAGATTCTGATAAGACAGAAATATAGATCTGCATAAACACTATTCACCAATGCCAAAAACAGAAATTGAGTGAGAATGCGACATACCCCCTTCATCCATGCATGTCTTCATTTGTGTTTTCAAACAAGCCATCATTGCTATGGTTTCCCTGCAGCGAAAGCAACTAGTTGAAAACTACTTTACAACTAGTTGGTGCACCGCGCCGAACTAGTCAGTGTTCTGTCTTTTTTCCATATAAGCAACTGGTATTTTTTACGTGTTGATGTCCTACGAGATGTCAATTGTCAGATTTCGACCAGAATATACCAATTATCTACTAGTCAGGAAATACCATCTTCATACTAATTGAAAAATACCAGTTCCATACTAGTTCAACCTGGACTAGTATAATTTCCATAAAATGAACAAGCCCACATACTAGGGCAAAAAGGACTAGTATGAAATATACTAGTCCCATACTAGTATGATTTCAACCATAATTTTCCTGGCTTACCCTTTATTTTATCCCTCGACTTTATTTTCATGTTTATTCTTAAGTAAGCAGCGGCTATTTGTATTTACTCTATAACGAAAAAGCATCTATGAATTATAAGAGAAAACGAAACGAATGAATTTTGTATTTTTTAACTGGTATAATTTCATCAAGAAAAATCTAGTTGTATACTAGTATGAATGGATATTTCCTGACTAGTATGAGTTCTGCAGAAAATTCTAGTTGTGTACTAGTATTTTTCTGACTAGTTTGAGGTTTCGCTGCAGGGTTACTTTAAATTCAGTCGAGTAATTTTTCGAGCTAAGAAAATATGAGTTAGGGCCTTTCTATATTAGGGTAACGATATGATCTAGTATGTCAACTGCTATATTTCTGATGTATATACATACACAGAAAAAAGGCACTGGTAAAATCAACAATCTCGTACTGTTATCCTGAAGTTGACCAAATTTTGTTGATTTGACCAAATTTTGGTTGTTTGAACGGTAATTTTAGTTGAAGTAACTGCATTCAACTGTTGATTGAACAGTCATAGATTTGTCAATTTAAAAAAAAAAACTGTAGGTCCCGCCAACTTGTAGGAAAAAATCAAAGCAGCGCACTATAAGTTGGAAGAGAAGCTCGGCAAAAATCTCGTTAGAGGTTATGACAACCTGTTGGTATATAACCGCTATTTTTGTTTTACGTTTCGGCATAAACTTGAGTTTATTGACAACAACAATATAAATTAACTCTAACAATGCTCCTTTAACTCGAGTTTATGGCCCAGCGGGAAAGCAGTCTTACTTTGACTCTTTCTGATGTTAAAGAAAGACTTACTTTTATCTATTAGGGCTGGAAACCGGTTCAGTACCGAACCGATTTTGGAACCGAACCACAGCTATTTTTCAGTCTTTCAACCAAACCACGAACACAAGTGTCGGTAGAAAGAGCATTTTCAACTTTAAAATTTATTTTATAGGACTTAAGGGCAAGTATAGACAAAAACTTGTTAGAAGACATTATTTTGATAAACTTAAATACTAAATAACCAAAAGATGTTTTTTGGTCAAAATTATGTCTTCTAACAAGTCTTCGTCTGTACACAGCCAGCAGAGCAACGTACGTTTTAATGATCGTATATTTTTCCATCGTTTTTCGTATCCGAAAACGGCCCGGAAATTATACTGCTGGGCTGGATTTACTGTTGTTTCGTTTTTATTTCAATTTTCCGTATCCGAAAACGGTCCGGATACTATACCGCTGGACTGATTTTCCGTTGTTTCGCAATTTTTTGTAGCCGAAAACGGTCCGGAAACTATACTGATAAAAACAGTGATCCCGAAAACATCAAAAAATGATCCCAAAATATCGTATCAGAAAACGTGAAAAAACATAAAAAATCATGATAGAATGCGTCGGTTTTAGGAATTTTTTTTGTACTTTTACAGACATACGTTTCGTTTGCACACTTTAGTGGGAAAAAGGATCGGGAAGAGTTCTTTAAATGGAGCATGAAAACGGACAAAGTTTTTGCAAGATTTTTTCATTTCCAGATGCGTTTACGGAAACTTTGCTGGCTGGGTATATGTGTGTTTCTTTACATAATAATAATTTTCAGTATTGTATTGTGTTTAGGCCACAAGCCTAAATATTTCTGCTCACCCTCGTATTTCACTATACATCACTATATTCTACTTCGTTGCGATGTTTTACCGCCAACCGGGTTTACTCCGCCGGATAACAGCAAAAAAAAGCTAGTATTCGGCGGTGACCGCGAACCAAGTTCGGCCTACTACTTTTACTTTTGTAGCAACCGCCAAGGTGACCGCCACGAAAACCGCCAGCAACCAAACCAGCCGAAGGTAATTATTTTCTACACATAATTCTTTACTGTACATCTTGCACAACATTCCATTTAATTTATTATACCTTTGCGTTTCACTCTTGTAAATAATTGAATTCCATTTACTTGTGTATTTATATTGTTTACATTACTTGAGATCGATTAAATTATAACGAGTATTAATTCAACCGGTATTCTTTATTTCTTTTTCACAATTTATTACGAGCGCGACCGACTTTGGAACACGCCGTAACATTTGGTCCTTCGAGCCGGAAATTAATCAACATCAAGTTTTCCAGAAACACAATTTTTTTTTTTTAAATATTATATCGGAGGAAAACATTAATCCAAATTAATACCAGTGCAAATACAACAAACATATCAACGTTTGAGCAAATATAAAGGCCACACACACACTTACAAGCACACAGCGAGTTAACACAAACGAGTTGTGTCACATAATCAAATCACATCATACAGTCGGCAGCCACAGCATATTCAAACAGTCCCGGTCACATCACATACCACTCATCACACTGAAGTCATATCATTAAAAATTTATACAGTCCATAGTCTCTCATCACATCACACAACACCATTACATATCACTTTTCCTTATTTCATTTTTGGTTTACTGACACTGAGTAAGGTAAGTGGTTATTTTTGGTGCACAGTTTTTTTTCTTGTACGCACACGTACAAAAAGTGAATAGAGGTATATTTATACCTCAATTCTGTAAGCTGTATCTAGTCACTAATAGAGACATTTCGTGGTCTATTTCGTATTTGATACAATTTGGTATTCAGTAAGCTGCCTCACATCTCTAGTCTCAATAAAGAGTCACTAATTTGTCATCTGCTTGTAGGCAGGTAACAAACGAAATTAATTAAAGAAAATTTGTTAAAAAATTAAATAAATTAAAAAAAAAAAATGAATTTACGATTTAGAAGTATTCATATGTTTAAAAAAAGTTAATTAAATTTAAAAAAATTAAATTAAAAAAATAAAAATTTACTGTTCGCGGACCGCCACTTGAACCTGCGACCTCCCGCGTCATAATCCGGACGCTTAACGCCTGGGCTACATCGACATCTATAGGGCGAGTGTCAAATGCGTTACTTAAAATTTATGCAATTTTGGTATTCACCACACCTCAAAATGAGCGAGAGAGAGACTATGGTAGATTTCTTGTGACTTTCTCTTATAGAATACCGAAATCATCTCAAGTCACAAAAATTGTATCTAATGAAATATCTCAAATTTAGTGACTTGATATGAGACAGAGTTACAGAATACTGGTATTAGTTTGCAAATCGAAGCAAGTAGGAGTTCCTTGTGTTTTAACCGCACACTTAGCACCTTTTGATTATCGGTTAAGTCCCCCACCAGTGGTAAGACTTATCCGACACAACTCAAGGTAGACAGTCAGTGAAGTTTTGTCTCACTTTTTTTGTCTTTTATCACTGCACTGCGCAACCACACTCTGTTTCATACAGTTCAGGTTCCCTTGGTTATCGAAATTCGACACCAATCCATTCACTTCAACTTGGTTGATGCATTTGCAAACAAATATCACAATATTCACTTTTTTAACACTATTCAACCAGAATTTACACATAATATTACTGGTCTTGGGTGGCCAGGGCTCATTTATTACGATACACCACTTTTAATTGCAAAAATAAAGTTTATTTTCACTCGCAATCAATTGAAATTAAAATATTTGCGAAATTCAATAAAAACAAACTGCGTTCTCTTTTTTTTTCTTGTGGTTAGAAATTCACCTCTGGTTTGGCTATTCGCACACACTTTAAATTTTTCTTTTTTTCACTATTACGAAGACACCAAATCCAATTCCAGATTTCCACTTGTTCCATTTTTTTTCTTGTCTTCCAGACAAAATCCCCTCTGAATCTTTTCACCCCGCTTCAGTCTTCTGTAAAAATTAATTAAAATTATGGAGACTTATATTAGATTGTCGGACTCCATTATCGAATTCGAGCAGGAGTTTAACTCCATCCCAACCGATGATCATAATAAACATACACTGGCTATACATCAGGAAGAACTGATAGCAACGTGGAGAAAGACGAAGGCCGCCTACGATGCCCTTCAAAGCTCAGAGGATTTGTCTAAAGAGGAGTTTCAGTCCATAGTGAATAAAAGAAAGAGTAGTTTTGCAAGCTATTCAAGGTGTGGGGGAGCGATATCTGCGATGCTTGAAAAATTAGCTACACCAGAACCAAAAAATGATGAAACCCCCAGCCGTGAACATAATATTCGTCTCCCACCTTGCGACACTGATGTGTTCAAAGGTGATTATATGTCTTGGCCTACTTTTAGGGACATGTTCACGGCTATATATATACTAAATACACGCCTTACCCCGGTTGAGAAGCTGTATCATCTCAACCAGAAAACGCAAGGGGAGGCGAAGGAAATTGTACGTCGGTGCCCTTTGACAAACGAGGGCTTTACTACGGGGTGGAAAAATCTAAGTGATAGGTATGAAAACAAACGTATTCTGGTCAACACGCAGCTAAAATCCCTTTTTAATTTAAAAGCTGTTGAAACCGAATGCGGGACAGCAATCAAACAACTCCAGAGAGACATAAATAATTGCATCTCAGCCCTCCAATGTCATCAAATTGACATATCCAATTGGGATGCAATTATTACATATCTCTGCTCCACCAAATTACCAGAATGCACTCTGGCTCTGTGGGAACAAACCATAGAGGATAAAACAGCGATTCCAAAGTGGGCAGATATGGATAAATTCTTGTCCAACCGTTTTCAAACCCTAGAAACCGTATCTGATATAAAAGGTAGCAAAACTACAAAAGCATCCAAGAACCAACCGAACACGTCAACCAAACTTGGTGTTTACCAAGTGAGTGTTCCAAAACTCATGTGTAAAATGTGCAATAGTGCAGATCACAGATTACGAGAATGCTCGAAATTCAGGGATATGACTCCCGCAAACAGAGTATCGTATATCAAGAGCAATGGTTGGTGTCTGAACTGCCTGTCAGTTGGACACACCGTAACACGCTGCACTAGCTGATACAGATGCAGCATATGTCGCACAAAGCACCACACCCTACTCCACCTGGCAGAAGCTCAGCCAACACCAACAAACCAGACGTGGCGTCAAAACGCCCCAAATGATGGTCCCTCAACTTCCCAGCAAGCACGAGCACATCAGCAGCCTGGAAATACAAATGACAGAACGAATAACGTTTCGTCACATCACGCTAATACCACTAAAGGCATATTGTTAGGGACCGCACTTGTCAACCTTCACATTAATGGAGTAAAGTTCTCGGCCAGAGCACTAATTGATTCTGGGTCTGAATGTTCCTTTATCACTGAAAGACTGAAGAGAAGACTAAACCTACCATCTAAGCGTCTGCATGTCCAAATTTCCGGGATCAGCAATACCCCGTCGGCCCAGGTAAAATAATCGTGTCTCATTAAATTAGGGTCCCTTATCGATCCTTTAGTCAGCATTGACACAGTAGCCCTAGTCCTGCCTCAATTAACAGGGGATCTTCCAACTTGTCAAGTCAACGCAATGACTCGACAAGAGTTTCCGGATCTGATCTTTGCGGACAAAAGGTTTTTCATAAATGAACCAGTCGACCTGATCCTCGGAGGCGACATTTATCCCCAGATCATACTAGGTGGTATCCGGAAGAACGTCCTTAACACGCTTCTCGCTCAAGAAACTGTCTTTGGTTGGATTTTAACCGGCCGAGCCGAAACATCAGAGCCAACCAATACTCGGGTATCATTTTACAGCGAAATAAGTCTCGATAAGCAATTAACTGCGTTCTGGGAGTTAGAAGATGTACCGAAGAAAAGGGCACTTAACGAAGACAATGCTTACTGCGAGGCACTGTACAAAACAACCACAGAAAAGAACTCTGATGGAAAATATACCGTCGCTCTACCCTTTAAACAAGATTTCCCCGATAATATCTACTTAGGGCCTTCCCTGAAAAACGTTTGCTCTCAATTTTATCGGAATCAGACGCGCTTATCCAAAACACCAATCCTACAGACAGAATACAATAGGGTATTGGAGGAGTATGAGACACTTGGACATATGAAAAGGACACCTACAATCATATCGCCCAACTCCTCCGACTGCTATTTCCTACCACATCACGCGGTGATTAAAGAGGAAAGCACAACCACCAAAGTTCGCGTGGTATTCAACGTGTCATGTCCCACCACCAATGACATAAGCCTAAATGACGTACTACATACAGGCCCAGTGCTTCAGGCCGATTTAACCATCCTACTACTTCGCTGGCGATTCTTTAGGTATGTCTTTAACAGCGACATCGAAAAGATGTATCGCCAAATATGGGTAAAACCCAATACCAGAGAATAGTTTATCGTGCCAACCCCAGCGATCCTATCAAAGTCTATGAACTAAAGACTGTCACCTTTGGAGTTAACTGTGCCCCTTATCTGGCAATAAGGACCCTGTACCAACTAGCCGACGACGTGGAGTCATCACTTCCAATAGCCGCAAATATCCTGCGGACAAGTATGTACGTAGATGACGTGCTGGCAGGGGGTCATAGCATCGAATCAGCGATCAAAGCACGGGACGAAATCACACAAGCGTTACAGTCAGCAGGTTTTTCCCTACGAAAATGGACATCCAACAACCAGAGAATACTGGAAGGAATCCCAAAACCTCATCTGCTCAACGCAGACTTCTTGGAATTCGAAGACGCGAGTACAGTCAAGACCCTAGGCATCCGATGGAACGCGCATGCGGATTATTTCTACTTCATCGCAAAACCAACTGAAAACCACGATAAAATTACAAAAAGGGCAATACTCTCCGCAATCGCCAAACTCTTTGATCCGTTAGGGTGGCTCGCTCCTGTCATCATAGTAGCCAAAATCCTTATGCAAGGCATTTGGCTGGAAGGGACGGAGTGGGATGAGCCGGTATCTACAGGGACCCTTGAAAAATGGCACAAATTCATGCACGACTACCCCGCAATTAATGATATCCGGATTCCCAGGTGGATATATTTTACACCAAACAACGACGTCGAAATACACGGTTTCTGCGACGCTTCAGAAAAAGCGTACGCAGCAACAGTCTTTCTAAGAGCAAAGATAAAAGATGAAGTCTACACAAACCTATTAGTGGCGAAAACAAGGGTTGCCCCGGTGAAAATCATCTCTTTACCCCGATTAGAGTTATGTGGAGCGGTCTTATTGGCCGAAACCTTGGAATCGGTCCGCGAGAGTCTGAAATTAGGTAATGTTAACACACACCTATGGACGGACTCCACTATCGTTTTAGCATGGATTAGGAAGCCTACGTGCTCATGGTCAACCTTTGTCGCTCATCGAGTGACGAAAATGGTCGAAAAAGTGGGAAACCAATCGTGGCACCATGTGGAGTCTGCATCCAATCCCGCAGACTTGGCAAGCAGAGGACTACCAGCGAAGGAATTAGTCAACAATCCTTTGTGGTGGCAGGGCCCTTCTTGGCTGCAAGAAGACAAGACAGAATGGCCTATTCAAGAACATCGAAGAAAAAAGGGTCCATGTTCACGCAACTACGCAGATAAAATTACAAGATAGTGTCCTCGACCGGTTTTCCGATTGGTCGAGAGCTGTGAGGGTGCTATCCTATATAATGCGCTTTTATCAACGAACCCACCCAAAAACGAAGGCATCCTCAAAGTCGGGTCCGACCGCATCTCGCCAGCCGAAATTAAGTCTACGACTCAACGTCTAATCCACATTTTTCAAAACAAACATTATCCCAAAGAGATAGCCAATATCAAGTCAGGGAAACCCATCGGTGCAAAAAGCGAAATTCTTCCCCTGAACCCATTCATCGATAAAGATGGCCTGGCAGCATCGCAAGATTTGTCCTACTCCGAGCGCCACCCTATTATCCTTCCTTATAACTGTCGGCTTACCGCCTTCTAGTCCAGTTCGTCCATACAATATCCTTGCATGGAGAGAACCAACTTATGTTGCGTCTCCTCCGTACGCAGTACTGGATCCCGAGGGTTAAAAATATGATCAGGTGCGTTATATATAATTGCAAAATCTGCACTATGTACAGAAAGCGATCCCACAGTCAACTTATGGGGAACCTTCCCCCAGAACGGACTACTTTTTCCAGAGCCCTTACCAACGCCGGAGTGGATTTCACAGGCCCTTTTGACATCAAATCCTATAGCGGAAGAGGTTGTCGTATGGCAAAAGGCTATGTGTGCCTATTTGTGTGCTTTTCCACAAAGGCCATTCACTTGGAAGCGACTAGTGACCTCAGCACTGCCTCGTTCCGGGCTGCCTTCGATAGGTTTATTGCCCGAAGGGGATGTCCAATGAACATCTACTCCGACAACGGAACCAATTTTGTCGGAGCTTCGAGAGCTCTCCGCTCAGAATTCAAAGCTTTTCTAGCTGAAGCTCGCAACCAAACCTTATCTAAACACAGCCATCATGGCATTTCATACCGGCAGGCGCCCTTCATATGGGCGGACTCTGGGAGGCAGGAGTTAAAAGCTTCAAAAACCACTTCAAGAAGATCGCATCGGATCACAAGTTTACTCTTGAAGAGTTTAACACCCTACTCTGTCGAATAGAAGCCTGCCTCAATTCACGACCGTTAAGTCCCTCGTCCAACGAGCCGTCCAACCTGGAGCCTCTTACGCCCGGACATTTTCTCGTTGGAGGGCACTTACTCGCGCCACCAGAGATTGACGTCAGCGAGAATCGTGCATCACTGGTCAACCGCTGGGAAAAACTAAAAGCCAACATCGTCTTCTATGATTATGATCAGAAAGTGAGCTCATTTGTGATCGTTTTACTCACGTAGAAGACTCGAATATGATCAAAATTTTATAAAATGCTGGTTGGAGTCATTCAGAGAGGAATAAGGTTTCCAACATTGTTCATCCCTCTATAGTTTGGCAACTTCTTTTCTTCTTCTTGAAAACTTAATATCAATTAATTAATCAATTAATTTTCGAACTACCAGTAGCAGGTAAACCTTTTTGCTAAATGAGTATTAACTTGAGGTATAATCAAAATATAAAATTATACTATAAATGTCTGGCAGTTTCTACCTTCACAGTTTTTATACGCACGACCCCCTATACCATCCCCTAAAATAATTTTTATCCAAATCGTGGTACATTATTGACCCTCATTATTTACCAAACGTTTGAGAAAAAATGTTTCTGTGCTTATGGGGAATATGCTGTGAGTGTGTATTAGTGTTTTTTACGAGTTGCGCTACTATATAAGGGATACAATGGTTTCCAAGGCAATAAAGAAAGGGCCAGGGGCTCTGACTAACACGTTTTGGTAGAATCTAACCGGCACACGCTTGTCTCCAATCACACCAATAGCAAACCACGTATATCAGGACCCTTGGTCTCTAATGTTTCAGCAACTGGATATTCATAGCCAATCTTGACACCTGTTCTTTTGCTATAGCCCAATTGGCAGTATCAGCTACGAACAAAAAAAAAATCAAAAATAAAATTAAACTGAAAATAAATATTTCAAACACCTACCTTTGATAGCGCCGGCCACCAAAACAATACAAATCGGTTCACACCCGTGAAAACATTAATCAAAAAGAAAACTGGACCCCTCCATAATATCTGGCTAAGAAATCGGACATGGAATCATCAGCGAAACCGCGTCCACACTCGCATACTCCAAGTTTTATGTTGCCTGTAATTTTTCGAGCACTGCGTGAGATGGGTCCAAAGGAGCACACGACCAGTTTTGTCGCAACATAACCGGCCATGTCACTCTCGGCCAGACGTGCTAAACCAAAATCTAGAATACTCAGTTCACAATCCTCATTTACAGAAATATTGGACGGTGTACGACCGCGATGAATTATGCCAGCACTGTGAATATGTTTGAGTCCACGCAATATTTGATATACAAGAAACTTTACATGATCATCGGATAAACATTGCGTTCTTATTATATTATTTAACTCGGCATCCATTAAATGTGTGACCAAATAAACTTGTTGAAAATTGTCCAATAGGATGTGGGTGAAGCAGTCCAACAAACCGATCACATTATCTTCATCCATGTGTTTGAATAGAAGCAATTTACGATAAGTACGTTTGGCATGTACGGCCGAATGAAATGGGCGTGCTAGCTTTTAATGGCCGCATGCATGTTTGTACCTTCTACTAGGGCCTTACATAATTGACCACAGGCGCCGGAACCAACTGGTTGCAATTGTTGATAAAGTTTGAGTATCTCCCATTCGGTACGATGGATGTGAAATGAACCCCCGGCGCATTAACATTTGACCCCGCCCATGCGCCATGCCTCTTTGTGGCATAAATTTTATTGCCACACATTTGGGTGTAGCATACCGTTGGGGCATACGCATATAGAATGCTGCCCATGAAAGCTAAAACGAAAAGAAGATTAATTCGCATGTCCAAATATTTTTCATGTATGTATCCATCGCTGTGCGCGGGCCCGCACAGCGAGGAACACATATATGTACATACATGATTTTACACTGTATCGTTTTCAATAGCGCCACGTCATATTTACCGGATTCCCCTTTTGTCCATGCCAATGGTTCCTTGATTCACTGCAACCGTAACCTGAAAATAAAAAGAAAATTCATTAATAACAAATAATTAAAGAAATCTACAAATATTACGACTTACCGCCGCGTGTGAATTTTCTTGAATGACAGCCCATGCCTGAGAGTTCCGGTGAGTGCTGCCACACGAAAATTTTTTTTGTACCAAACCGAGTTACCATAGAAAGTAATGGTATATTTACACCGTACCAAATTTGGTAACTCAAGTGTAATCGTACATTTACACCGCATCAAAATTGGTAAACGAAGTGTAATAGTACATTTACACCACACCAAATTTGGGCAATGAAGTATAATAGTACATTTACACCGCACCAAATTTGGTAAATTTGGCGAAAAATTGCAAAGTTGGCGTTTGTCTTCCATACAAATCTAGGTTCACACTGAACTAAAAACTGCACGTCAGACATAATATGTGACAAATTTAGGTATAAAATGATGAATTTCGTACCATGCATGGCCAAAATTCTACCTCGAAGGACGCTTGTTTTATGAAGTCTCGGCACCTAATTAAGTTTCAATACTACTACTTCCTGTTCCCTTGGGTGGCAGGAAATGGACAAATGCCAAATGATGCAAAAATGTCCAAAATACCCCAAAAATACATAAATAACAGCAAAATACCTAAAAATACCAATATCATCCTAAAGTTGATGCAAAATTAGGAAAAGGTTCAATTTAAAGATTTGAATCCCCAACGTGTCGAATAAGCCAAACCAGAACCTAATATCTGACCCTAGGGAAACCTAACCCACCAATTCCGCTAGCATATTTTCAACGAAATACAACTTTCAGAATGAGTGGCGTCACCTTCAAGCGGGTCAAAACGGAGTCACGCGTAACCCAATTTACTATCCCGTGCCGATTATGCAAAAAGTCGCACAGCATACGCCTGTGCCCAATCTATAGAGCTATGTCTAACGTAGAGCGACTAAGGGTGGTTCTAGATGCGCGCTACTGCACAAATTGTTTATCGCCGTTTCACGAAAGAAGAACCTGTACGAGTAAAGCTCGTTGCCACCGTTGCAACGAGCAGCACCACACATCCACGCATACTGATGACGCGCCATCAACATACGACGACAGTGATGACATCAGCTCTGATGGAGCGCTATCCATACACGTGGCAGAACACACACTTTCATGGGCAGAGCAGGTCGCTGAGGAAGAGATATACAGAAGGGAGGACCCAACCGATCGTCCGCTTAGTCGTCGGCGGGAAACTCCACCCGGTGCGCGCTTATAGATAATTGCGCCCCGATGTCAATCATTGACGCTAATCTAGCAAAGGATCTTGGCTTAGAACGTACTGGTACAGCCTATAGCACGAAAGCTACCATCAAGTTACGTGGTCGATATGGGACAGCTAAGGAAATAACGACACAGGCTGCAGTCGTGGCTCAATATTCACGCCTCAGCCCGACGAAAACGCTGGATCCGTCCGTAGCAACGTCATTTCAATTCCTGAAGCTGGCGGATCCAGACTTCCACCGGTCTTCACCAGTCCGGCTCACACTTGGCGCTGACGTCTTAGCCGATCTAATGGTCAGCGGCACGCCAACGTCCACCCTGAACGGGCTCCTGACGCAAGCCACAATTTTCGGCTTAATTATATCTGGGGCTCACCAGCAATGAGCAATTAAATAAGTAAAGTGCACCAAAATTAACCCACGTTAATTTTTACTAATCCTTTCATCTCATCCACAGGAGCCACAGGAAGTAGATGCGGCTACGAGGAGTTCATTTAATTTTAAGTCATTAATTCCCCTTCCTGGAATTTGGCTGTTGGCGGACGGGTTTAGAGATTGCTTACCGCAAGGGGGCCGGTATGTTTAGGCCACAAGCCTAAATATTACTGCTCACCCTCGTATTTCACTATACATCACTATATTTTACTTCGTTGCGATGTTTTACCGCCAACCGGGTTTACTCCGCCGGATAACAGCAAAAAAAGCTAGTATTCGGCGGTGACCGCGAACCAAGTTCGGCCTACTACTTTTACTTTTGTAGCAACCGCCAAGCTGACCGCCACGAAAACCGCCAGCAATCAAACCAGCCGAACGTAATTATTTTCTACACATAATTCTTTACTGTACATCTTGCACAACATTCCATTTAATTTATTATACCTTTGCGTTTCACTCTTGTAAATAATTGAATTCCATTTACTTGTGTATTTATATTGTTTACATGAATTGAGATCGATTAAATTATAACGAGTATTAATTCAACCGGTATTCTTTATTTCTTTTTCACAATTTATTACGAGCGCGACCGACTTTGGAACACGCCGTAACATATTGCTTTTTACCGATATATTAATAAATATTATCTATAAATGAATTTGATCTCAATAACAAAGCGTTTTATTTTTGACATTTCCAAACAATTTTTATTTTAGTAGGCTTTCATATATGGGCAAATCCCAAATAGTGTTACATTTTTGCCAAAAAAAAAAAAATTGAAACATCGAAGCACAAGAATAACCTTTTTTCCTGTATATTGGTATATAAAGAAGAGCTTAAATTTATCAGCGTAATTCGTCTTACATAAAGCCTCAAAAAGATATAGTCAATAAATCGAAGATTATAGATATAAATTCAAGTCGCAGTGTTTAATATACATTTATACATATATTTTAAACACTACTGCACCGATTTAGTTGAAATGTTATCAACGTGTAGAGATATGTGAAGGTTATATTTAGGCAAACAATTTTTGATACCCGCCACCCGGTTTCGGAGATATCGTTAACAATTTAAACCCGAAAAATCGTCAAATATTTTTTAAACCGAAGTTGGTTATTCAATAACATTAACACTTTCCCTCCGATCATTTTGAAATTTTAGCAGCATACTAATATATAAACAGAGACTAATTTGGAAAAAAATTGTCGATATCCGATAACCGGTTTTGGATATATCGATAAAAGTAAAACCCGTAAAATCGTTAAATATTTTTGCTAACTTGGGCACTTCTCTACCAATTATGTTAAAGGTTTAGCAGCATGTAGATATTTATATAAAGCAATCTTCGGTAAACTTTTTTTGATACCCGAAACCCGGTTTTTGAGATATCTTCGAAAATGTTAAATTTTTCAAAAAAAAATTTTTTTACCACTTCTGCTATTGAACCAGTGAGACATAGGCACAAACGCTCAAAGGCAATTTTGAAGGGCGTAAAATTCCCTAAAAGGCCCCTTAAACCGATTCAGAATATTGCAAAAGAAATTCCAATAATAGAAATTTGAATGACTTCTAATCTTTCTAAATTTTAATGAAAAATTTCAAGTTCAAAATAGTGAAATATTAACAATATGTATATCTTGACACTGACGTTGCCTTGAATTTAAAATATCAAAAAACCAACAAAAAATTGCAAAGCCACTAAAACTTCGATAAAGTTATCATTCAATATTTTGGGAGAATTAGTGGTGTCTTTAATTAATTTTTTTTATATGTTTGTATTGTTGGGATAACTGTACTAAATTTGTGTTTTAGGTCACTGACGCTTAAATAAAAGTTAGTTTAGAAGTAGTTAAATACATGTTTTACAATTTTTTTACGGTTTCTGGTATCTCTCGAAAATTGCCCATATTTGCCCCTTGTACAAATTTCAATAACTTTCGTTATGTCAATCTTTCAAAATGAGGCATTCGGTTTTATACTACTGTAGTGTAGGACAATAAATTACAAAAGTGTAACACGTAATAAAAGTAACACTGTAGCTGTGCCTACAAAAAAACATGCTACCGTAAAAAAGTTACGCACAAAATCACAAATATTGAAAATGGCCAAAAATAGAGTATCGCTACTTTCATTGATGATAACATTTAATATTGAAGCTTACATTTTTAGAACCTCCGTCTCAAAAACTACACCCTGGTCAAATTTCAGAGCGATACATTGATGCCTCACAATTTTATAGAACAAATACCAAAAAGAAAATTAAGAGTATCACTCGAAGAAGCGATAAATTGGACGTTTTTCGACTTTCAAAGTTCTGTAAAAACTTATTCAGGCCGATTCTAAACAATTTCTCACTTTGCGGATTTTCTCACTCTCATATAATTTGTGTGCAAAAATGTATGAAAACGTGAAACGGTTTGCACCTGTTCACTATTGAAAAATTGTTTGGAATTGGCATGATTGTCTACATTTTTTTCATCCAAATCTTCAGAGAAGATAGTCAATAGGTAAAGCTAAATATCCATATGCTTTTTCCCCACTTTAATTCATTAACCGATGTGTAGCCTCCGAGTATCCAAAAATGTAACACTATTTGGGATATGCCCATATGTATGTACATATATATACATTTTTTTTTAATTTTTGAAAATTTTTTTTAGGTTTTGGCTGCGTTGGTATAAGCCCTGAACCGGTTCCCGAACCGGTTCAAGTTTTTCAAGGTGGTTCGAACCACTGAACCGAACCACAGCGATTTTTGGAGTGGTTTCCAGCCCTGTTAACTATATATACATATGTGAGACCGGAACTCCGCAGTGGACGACTAACTTAACCTTAAGTAACCTTAATTTACCTTACGTAAAAATACAACCCTAAAACCCCAATTACATAAAACTTTGTGATACTTTGACAAGTGCACTATCGTTTTTGAGCATTTGCCAAAATTTCGTTTTGCTTTACGTTCAAAAAACTTTGTTTGAAAGTGTATCCTACAAAGTTTAATGCAATTGGGCCTTTACCTATATAATCAAACTTGACGAACGCGCAACTTGAAAGGAGCCATTGCAAGTTGAATTCAATAATTAAATTAAAAATACAATAAACTACATAATTTAAAAAATATAGAAAAAAAATTGTGTTGACTTTACCGAGAATCGAACTAAGAATCTTCAGCTCATTTTTGGCTGGGTATGAACTAGTATATCAGCTGGTATATTGCTGATGCAGAGGCTGACTAGTATACCAATTGATATAGTGCTCAGAGTGGCGGTAATTGGTACTATCGTACCAAAACTGGTACGTTGAAACGTTGTTCTTGATTTTGATACTTAAAAATTAAAATTTTACTTCAAGTAAGAGCAGTGGCATCAGTTCAAAACTAGAGGTCAATGTGTTTCGATCTGATCAATTGGCTGAAAAAATGAGGAATGAAAACAACGTGTATTTTTTATTTTTATATTTTGCCGTTAAAAAATAACATAAACAAAGACTTTCAATCACTTCCAATCAAAACAAAGCCGTTTGGGTATTTATATTGTAACATAAAGTCCAACTTTTTGTTAATTTAAACAATTTTATTAGGAAAGGGACACCACTTCAAGTTGATAGTGGGCCTGGATTCTTTAACTGTGAGTTTTGAAATGTACACTCTTTTCCCACATACGGACTGACCAAACAAAACGGCTTATTTCCATTTTTCACTTTTTCAGTGTTTTGATGCAATCTGGTGGTTCAGACAACATTACCCATGATGTATTCAATAGAAACTACTGAAACGTCATATTTCCTATAAAAAAGATTCGTCAAAATCAAAATTTCGTTCAAATCGGAAATATTTCCTTCTCATTTGTTTGTGCGTGGGAATTTTTGCACCAAAAGAAGTGGTCGAGGTTTATGACGTGCCGTAGTCAATATTTTATTTTTCCAAAATAATTTATTTTGTTGATTTTTTTTTGGTCTTTTCGGTCTATAAACATCTACAGCACGTTATAAGCCACGTCCAGTTATTTTAACGCAACAAATCCCTTGGGATCCCGTATAAAATTGCCTGTTTCAAACAAAATTATAAAGTTAAAAAACTACAACTAAACAAACAAAATTAAAAAAAATTATGACTCCAGTTAAGCGTAGCTGTTTAATTTTAGTAACGCCAAATTAAAACTTTAAATTGAAAAAATTTTCAAAGTGGAAATAAGGCGTTTTGTTTGTTCAGTCCTCATATATTATAAATGGTGAAAAATTGTAAATTTCAAAACTCACAGGACTTGAATTTTGTGAAGTGAGCCACTTTTTTTCGAAGTTCTACTATCTTTCTGAAACTATTTGCATAGTTCACAACAACAAGAAAAAAATACGTTTGGGCCAGTATTTCGAAATTCGAATTATTTTCAAAGTTATAGCTGTTCGCACTTTTCGAAATTCCTCAGTTTTTGATGAATTTCTCACGATTGGTCAAACGGATTTTGCTAATTTTTTAAACATATGGTATCTTCTACCAAAAGACGATTATAATTTTTGCTAAAAAATTTTTTTCGCAATTTTTAACTTCTCCATCGTGGTCAGATGGCGCTTTTGTATGATGTTGTTGGGCATTCCATTAGTAACTATTAGCATAAAAAAAAATTTTTTGGCACTTTATGGAAGCGGGAGTTATTTACATTTTTTACAGACTTGTTGATTTTTTATGAAATTTTTTTTCTCTACGTACTGTCTACTATGACGAAAAAAAAATGTAAATAACTCCCGCTCCCTTAAAGTGGCAAACAAATTTTTTTGCTAATAGTTACTAATGGAATGCCCAACAACATCATACAAAAGGGCCATCTGACCACGATGGAGAAGTTGATTTTTGCGAATAATGTTTGCAAAAAAATTTTTTTTGCAAAAATTATAATCGTCGTTTGGTAGAAGATACCATATGTTTAAAAATTAGCAAAATCGGTTTGACCAATCGTGAGAAAATCAGCAAAAACTGAGGAATGTCGAAAAGTGCGAACAGCTATAACTTTGAAAATAATTCGAATTTCGAAAAATTGTTAAATACGTATTTTTGTTTAATCGTTGTGAACCATACTACCAACTTTCATTAAAATACATGGCCGTCGAAAAAATTTTAGGTGGTTCAGTTCACAAAATTCAAGTCACAGTTAGTGTCTGACAAAGATATTTAGCCATATATTTGACTTAATTTTAAAATTTCAAAACTTAAGCGATGATAATGATAAAATCATTACCCAGTGGACCTTACTTAAGTTGAGTGACCATAATTTGAAAAGTAATTCGGATATTAATTCTTTTTGGCAAAATGTAGGGAGCTTGAAAAATGGACTGGGCGAGCTAATGTTCCCAGAGTTGAACAATTTTATATTCAACTTATAGACCAAGATCCCAGAGCCTAAAAGCGTCACTTATTTTATAATGGATGAAACCAATACCGATCGATAGTCCTCCCCGAATCTAGAAAGAATGTGAAAATTTTAAAGCTGTACCTATGACAAAAGCCTAGGAATCGGGGGTCAAAGTCGCCAAAAAATGACCCTAACTTCACTTATTTTATAATGGATGATTTTCACATATTTGACGTAGATTACCACCCCGCGTCAGTATCAAGTGTTGTTAGACCCGTACCAGTGACAAGGCTCCAGCCAGCCACCCCCAGTTCGCGGATTTTCCTATGGAAATTTATTCTGTTTTACTAATTTCACGCATTTGGGCCACTTTGGCTGCTTTTAACTACCCAATATTTTCCCATCTTTTGTAGAACACTACCCTCAAGTAGTATCAGGAATTTTTAGACTTCGTCCCATGGCAAAAACTTCAGCCAGACACCTCAAAACTCGGGAAATTTCACTAATTTTTACTGCGCTTTCACATGTTTAAGCGGATTTGGCAAACTTTGGCCTCTTTTAAATAACAGATCTTCCCACATATGTTGTAAAATACTACCCTTAGGGCCACTTGCATAAAAGCTGATAACGACTAACCGGAGTTTAATTGACGTATTTTGTATGGTTAGCTGTCAAGTTAATCACCGATTAGGCTTAATCGGCTTTTATGCAAGTGGCCCTTAAGTAGAATCAAGCATTTCCAGACATCATCCCATGGAAAAAACTTCAGCCAGACACCTCAAAGTTCGAGAACTTTTATTTTCCTATTAATTTGCTTTCTCTTGTTTGTCACACTTTTACTAATTTTAAATGATAGATCTTTTCACATATGTCATAGGACACTACCCTTAAGTAGTTTCAGTAACTTTTAGACCTCGTCCCATGGCAAAAACTTCAGCCAGACACCTCAACACTCGGGAAATTTCACTAACTTTTACTAGGCTTTCACATGTTTAAGTGGATTTGACAAACTTTGACTACTTTTAAATAGCAGATCTTCACACATGTCTCGTAGAATGCTATCCTTAAGTAGAATCAAGCATTTCGAGAGATCATCCCATGGCAAAAACTTCAGCCAGACACCTCAAAGTTCGGGAACTTTTATTTTCCTATTAATTTGCTTTCTCTTGTTTGTCCCACTTCTACAACTTCTAAACGACGGATCTTTTAAGATGTTTCGTAGGACACCACCCTTAAGTAGTTTCAGTAATTTCTAGACTTCGCCCTATGGCAAAAACTTCAGCCAGACACCTCAAAGCTCGGGATTTTCACTCATTTTTACAGAGATTTCACTTGTTTCAGCTGGTTTCTCCAACTTTGTCCACGTTTAAACGGCGGATCTTTACACATGTGTCGTATAACACTACCCTTAAACAGTATCAGGCACTTCCGGACTTCATTCCATGAAAAAAACTTAAGCCAGACAACCCAAAGCACGGGGACTTTTCATCATTTTTAATGTGCTTTCACATGGTCAAATGAGCTTACCCAACTTTAGCTGCTTTTAAATGGCATATCGTTACAAATGTATCTTATAACACTACTATTAACTAATATCAGGCATTTTTAGACTTCGCCCTATGACAAAAACTTCAGCCAGACACCTCAAAGCTGAGGAAATTTCATAATTCTTGCTGCGAATTCACATGTTTAACCGCGATGGTCTAACTTTGGCTGCTTTTAAAGGGCAGATAATTTCACATGTGTCATAGAAGACCACCCTTAAGTGGTATCAGGTACTTTTTGACTTCGTCCCATGTCAAAAACTTCAGCCAGACACCTCAAAACTGAGGAATTTTTATAATTCTTACTGCACTTTCACATGTTTAAGCGAGTTTGTCCAACTTTGGCTGTTTTTGAAAGGCAGATCTTTACACATGTGTCGTGGAACACTATCTCCAAGTAGTATCAGGCATTTTTAGACTTCATCCCATGGAAAAAACTTCAGCCAGACACCTCAAGACTGAGGAATGTTCATAGTTCTTACTACGCTTTCACATGTTTAATCGGGTTGGTCCAACTTTGGCTGCTCTTAAAGAGCGGATCTTTTCACATGTGTCATAAAAGACCACCCTTAAGTGGTATCAGTTACTTTTAGATTTCGCCTCATGTCAAAAACTTCAGCCAGACACCTCAAAACTGAGAAATTTTTATAGTTCTTACTGCGTTTTGACATGTTTGAGATGGTTGGTCCAACTCTGGCTGCTTTTAAAGGGCAGATATTTTCAATGTGTCATAGAGGACCACCCTTACGTGGTACCAGGTAATTTTAGACTTCGCCTTATGACAAATACTTTAACCAGATACCTTAAATCTGGGTAGTTTTCATAATTCTTACTGTGCTTTCGATTGTTTAAGCAGGTTTGTCCATCTTTGATTATTTTTAAAAGGCGAATATTTACACATGTGACGTAGAACGCAACTCTTAAGTGGTATCAGGCATTTTTGGAGATCTTCCCATGACAAAAACTACATCCAAACACCTCAAAGCTCGAGTTTTTTTTCGCAATTGATCTCTCCATAGGACATGATCAAGCAAATTAGAACAGTTCAGCCCATACAAAGTGTTCAGATGTGGCATTTGTTGCATTTCAGACAGTGTCACTCTTATGTCGCTACCCTGCAGCGAAAGCAACTAGTCGAAAACTACTTTACAACTAGTTGGTGCACCGGGCTTATATGGAACAAAGACAGAACACTGACTAGTTGGTGCACCAGGCCCAACTAGTCAGTGTTCTGTCTTTTTTCCATATAAGCAACTGGTATTTTTTACGCGTTGATGTCCTACGAGATGTCAATTGTCAGATTTGGACCAGAATATACCAGTTATCTACTAGTCAGGAAATACCAGTTTCATACTAGTTGTAAGATACCAGTTCCATACTAGTTCATCCTGGACTAGTATAATTTCCAAAAAATGAACTAGTCCAAAAAGGACTAGTATGAAATATACTAGTCCCATACTATCAAAAAGGGTTTTAACCAGTGGCGTGCCTTCCATATAAGCCGAAAAGCCCGGCTTGCCTAGCTAATCCCCTATGAGCTACAATATGTATGTTCATTTGGCTTCTTAAAAGGATATCCGGTTTTTATTTCCCTGCCTGCCACCTACTACCAAATAGCTGTTAATAGCATGGAAACATACCTACAGCTTTTCCTGCCACCTGCCGGCTAATAGCTCATTTACATAAAATTAGGTCAGTGCGTGATGGCCATCTCTTACTTACTTACTTAAAACAGCCTTTAACCTCCTAGGCAATGACGGCCATCTCGCTTTTACTTATTGGCTTTTACGGGGCTTTCAAAACCAGTACGAATCTGCGTGCTGAAGCAATTGTTTTTTTTTTTTGAATTTGGAAGTAATTTTATATGAAACTTTGAAGCTGGCTACTGGCTGGTGCTACCGTACGCTATAAATGCTTACGATAAAACGAAAATGAAATTTGTTTATGTATGTATCTACAATTTTAAAGTGCAAAGCGCGCTACTCAAAAATTATTGGCGCATATTTTAAAGTAGAAAAAAAAAAAGAATTCTATAGTGGTAGGTGCTGTAATTTTTTTATTTGCTAGGCACTATAAAACTTAAAAAAATATATTTAAGATTTCTTAGCTTCTGCAATGTACCTAAATGGGAAATAGTGCGAATAAAACGTTTCCCTTGGATTGGAAAAGCTTACAAAATCTGCAAACAATAACGTGCCTATTAGCGGAACCGAAAAGTTTAAAATTTTCCCCGTTTGCAAAAGTCGATAAATATCCTGAACTCTTCTTTGTCTGAAATGTTCTCTGGCAGCAGTAAGTGTTTTCGTTGGGGTTATAAAGACTGGGGCTTGCCTCGGTTGATACTCGTACGCACGCCACTGGTTTTAACCTGGACTAGTATGATTTCAACCAGAATTTTTCATTTGACTTTATTTTCATGTTTATTCTTAAGAAAGCAGCGGCTATTTGTATTTACCCTATCATGAAAAAGCATCTATGAATTATAAGAGAAAACGAAACGAATGAATTTTTTAACTGGTATAGTTTCGTCCAGAAAAATCTAGTTGTATACTAGTATGGAATGGATATTTCCTGAATAGTATGGGTTCAGCCAGAAAGTTATAGTTGTATACTAGTATGAAATGGATATTTCCTGACTAGTATGAATTCATACAAAAAATTCTAGTTGTATGCTGGTATGAAATGGATAATCCCTGACTGGTATATGTTCTACCAGAAAGTTATAGTTGTATACTAGTATGAATATGAATATTTGACATGGGGCGAAGTATAAAAATTGCCGATCCTTCGTTAAGGGGGTCTTCTATGACACATGTGAAAAGACCTGCTCTTTAAAAGCAGCCGAAGTTGGACCAACCCGATTAAACATGTGAAAGCGCAGTAAGAACTATGAAAATTCCTCAGCCTTGAAGTGTCTGGCTGAAGTTTTTTCCATGGGATGAAGTCTAAAAATGCCTGATACTATTTGGAGATAGTGTTCCACGACACATGTGTAAAGATCTGCC